>JAQIWE010000239.1:0-26375 GCA_034698565.1 Campodea plusiochaeta
TCCTCGGACAAGTATAACTGATGAGCCTTTAAGAGGCGAAACAGCTGTCTTGTACCATGTCTATTCCTTGGTGACTAATACCCCAAACATTTTAACTTATACAATACGTAATTCTATATCAAAATTTTGCAGGAATTTTTATCGCTCAAAATTTAGAACACGATTAAAAAAATAGAAAATTTCGACAGATTACTTTTATAGAGGACATGATATTTATTGATTAAGCAACATTTTTGTTATCGGTGGGCTAATTGATGGATTTCGTAGACATCCTTACTGTAAATTGTTGAAAACATTTCAAAACAATTTTTTATACATAAAAGGGAAATTTATGAACAAGTCGTGGCAGGTGATTATTAACACAGATTCTCTCTAAAAGGTGTAAAGATACATGGATATACCGCTTAATACGATTATTGTGACCTTTATAAACATTTTTGATCATGTAATATTATTTTATGTTTAATTGTTCAAGGACATGAAATTAATCGCCTCAGAAAAATCATTGAATATTTTCATTATTTGCACGAAACACGATAGATTGGATGCGTAAACAGAAAAATATAATAAACCTATAATTAAGAATTAATGGACATGAACCTCCAAATTATATATTGCGGGCAAATGCGAAGTGGTTGTGCCAAAACTTTGTAATTTTATTGGGTCAACAGGTGTTAAGAAACTATTTTCAGTAATTTTCTACTTTCGAAATAGATAGCCTGTATCAAATGAAAAAAAAAAAAGTTACATGGGTTTAACAAAAGATGTGTGCATTTTAACTAAAAAATTACCTTCAGTTATCATATATCATTAACATAAACAAATTATTTTAGTAAGAAAAATTATGACGTAAATATAGTTCATAATATATAATATATTATGTAAATTTTGTGTAACAGTCAATGAAAACACTCTAGTTCAAAGCAAACAAAAATAATTCAAACTATAGCATTATTGCAGTTTTAATTAAGAAATACTGCGTAAAAAAAGATGAATAATAAAAGAACAATTTGTTTGATTCAAGCACCAACATAGTCATAGTAAATAAACGCCGACAGCTTATACGATAAAAATATTAAAATAATCAAAAATTCCAAGCCCACATATCTTATTTATTTGTGATAAGATACAGTTGTATTACGTAAACAAGAAATTGATATCTATATTATTTTCATTTCCTTTTACAAAACGAGGACTTGACATTTCTTCAAATGGTAATAATACTACAGTACACCATCATTAAATCGAATAGCCGTAAGTTGTATTAAAATCAAGGTTCCAAGTTCAGCAGGAAAACACAAATAAATAACAGACTTAACCTATCCCAAACTGCAGACAGATGCAATGAAGTGATGCCAAATTCTCTAACCTGTTTTATTGCGTATTTCGTTTTATCGAAAACATTTCGTTGCATTTTAAGGATTTTGTATTATTAGCAAAACAGCGTCAGTTTGATATGGAACTATGAATCTAAATTTACAGATGCTGTGAAAAAGAAGTGAAATTTCAATTTTTCAAATTGTTGCTTCTTATTAGCTCTTTGGGTTTGGGGGCTCCAAACATCAATTTCGATTTTTAGAAACGTCTATTTTATAATTCAATACCGTCACGAAGAGAGAATAATATGTTTATTTACATACTCTGTTTACATAATATAGTAAGTTTACAAATGCCACAGAACAACAATATCAAATTGATTACAATAAAATATTTTCAAATTTGTATTTTTGTTATATAGTTGTGGAGAATGTGGATGGAATCCTTTAGCACGCTCATGATAGTTTCTTGAATCAGTTTCTTTTGCAGAGTGGGAAGAAATCTATGAAGATACATAATTTAACAAAATGGTAAAATCTCCGATTTTCAAATGTATGAAATTATACTGAAACCAAAAATACTCCGGAAATGAAAAACTCCATGCTGGTTTCAATAGAAGAAATGGTTGTCTTATTTTCTCTGAATTATCAGTTCACGAATTCCCATTTAATAATATGTCACGGAGCTTTCTAAATATTTTTTTTGCAGTTGGAATTTATTTCAGTTTTAAAATGAAAACTACTTTTTTTAAAATGAAAACTTTCAATATTTCAGAAATTCCAACAAAAAATAAAAAATTATACGATAGTGTTACACATAAAAATGCCATTCTCCATATTTTTTACCCTCAGTTTTTACCAGCTCAACTTCATAGCAAATGGGAACTGTACCGACAATAACGACGTATTTAACGACAAAATAAAATATCACAAAAACCCGTCTGATTACTTTCCCTACTTCCTGAGATTCTACCTAATAAAACATTTTAAACCCTTGATGGCAACACTAATATACCAATCCTTACAAATCTAGTAAGACAACATTTTCTATTAAACCAATTTTCTAGGTTAATATTCTAAACAAACAGCAAGGATGTCAAGGTTGTTTTTCTTTATCGGTATATTAATAATAATTAATAAATTAATCGAATCAAATAGATTCAGCGAATGAAAACAATGGTTTGATTTGAATCTGTGTGTAAATACTCTGCTGGTGTGCGTCGACCCCCTTTGTCGAGACCTTTCGCCGCCCACTGATGAAAAGTCCCTTCGAATTTGTCGAGTTAAGTAACAGTAAGTGATAGAAATCACACCAACAGAGATAGCAAATTGAATTATGGGTAAATGTATGCAAGGGGAATATTGCGAATAGTGTTAGTATCAAAGAGAAAGATCTGTAATATTTTTTAACTTTGGAAGAAAATCATTGGAAAAAAATCACTCCTCTGGTTCCCGAGCTGATACTAGTTTTCAAGAAAAACATTTTTATATCTCTTATTGCAATTAAACGTCTTTCGTGAGCACATCTATCTGTAATTATGTTAAAAATCAGCCGAAGTGTTTAAAAAAGAACTGTTATTTCTAAATTTTATCTATATCGGGAGTGTCCCAAAGCTGAAATAAATCCAAGATAAAAGATGGGTGTCTGGAAATTTTCCGAACACAAATTGATACGTACGTTTGTCACCATAAAATTACCAATACTGCTTTTAAAAAACATCTCGAAAACAATTTTTAACCTTCCTTTAAAAGTCAGAAAAACGTATCAAATAGAAAGAACTCTATATCAAAACTATAAACACAATACAATGACACGATATCAGCATTTTCTCATTACAAAAAAATAAAAGCATAATACAAATACATTGTTTCATTTAATCTCCGTATGCATCTGGCATACACATCATATTACGTGAGAACCCAATATTTGTTGTCATACAACATATCAGTCGTGGGCGGCTATATAAGAGACAATTGTAATAAAAATGTATTTTATTGAAAATGCAGTAGTAGAACGTGCTTTGAAGGAAAGATGTCCATAAAATATACTCGCCGTCCGTGAATATATCAAATCAAACGATTAAATAATTAGGTTAGCGTTTCAATGTTAAAGAGATACTTTTTTATTACGATCTCGTAATAGATTTATTTCTACTGATGCAATCGTAAAGATGTTATCGAAGAATTGTCACAAATTGGATTGATTCCGAAAAAACAAAACTGTTTTGTTTGTTTTGACTCAAGGCGAGCATTTACGTTGTTCTTTAAAAAACACGTTTTACTATAAAAATATTCTATCTTGATTAGATTGTAATTTTGATAGCGACAGGCTTTGAGACACAAGGTTTATTCAAATAGTACCCAAAACAAGGAACATGTAGCAGTTATAGAAAATCGGAATGGGAACTTTTCGTTGTCATCGTAACGCAGAAAGTTTTGGAGAATTTTAATAATGAAAGTTCAATATTTCTTCAAAATACAGTGTATAACTTAATAATCTACCAGGAAATGTAAAAATATTCAATTTTAATTCGATCTAAAAAAAATCTTCCTTTTTCTCAAATCTCTCACAGGCTGCTAATGAGTTAACATTAATTATAGTTTTCTCTTCTAAATTTCGGAGAAAAACAATATAACTTTTTATAACGTAACAAATCACCATCTATTGTAAGTAAATATTCAGGAAAAATTCAGCTTTTCTTAAATTCCTCACTTCAATATCTTTTTGTATAAATAATCTTTTGAGCTGATCAATAATAAAACGCCTCTACTTTGATGATGTGCCACAAATCTTAATTATACATTCACAATATATCACCACCCCAACTTAAAAGTTGGACAACACCTTTTCTAAATTTTTCTTTATGAATATTTTCCTCATTAACAAAAACTAAATTGCCTTATATAGTTTGTTACACTGCCGTTCTGTCGCACCCTGCCTCTTGTAATATTTCAAAAGTTGTATACTTTTTCAATCTCGAAGGCCAGGTCGATGTATCTGGCTTAGAAAAACATCAATAACAGAAGCAATAATCTTTTGAAAGTTAAATGTGATTGTAATATTCTGGACAAGAAATTATGGATTTTGTATACACCTAAAACCTGAACGTTATTGTGTTACACTGTAAGCAGTAATAAATATAAACATTTAATAGAATTTTCTGAAAATGATTTGATCTACTCCTGAAGTATTTTAAGTTTAATTCTTCACGCCAATAAAACTAATTTAGGTGGATAAATGAAATTATTTTATTTTAATTATATTAATATTATTATCAACTTTATTTTAATTGATAATGTTCACTTGCAGAAAGGGTAGGCGACATCGACATCGTACTTTCTTATTTTTCACCAGAGAAACTTGTAATGAACTATCCTTTTATAAAACTAAATAAGTTCTCCAAATTTCTAACGTTTTGATCCAGTAGTTTTTGAGAAATTAATTTTTGTATCACACTAAAATTCTATCTTATAACATGCTGGGGGATTGATCATTCCCCCACCATGTCATAAGATAGGAATTTAGCGTTTTATAAAAATTCATTTCCCAAATCTACTGCATCAAATCGTTAAGAATTTTCAGATGTTAATTAGATTCATTAAAAGATCATTTATACCAAAATACATGTTTCTAGTTCTACAAAAAAAAATTATGATGACGTATTGGTGAACATTATGAATAGATATGGAATATGTGTAGTGTCAAGCACAAGCAGTAAATAGCTTGATACTGAAAGAAAATCTTTTTTCAGGAACTACAGAGATCAATAAGTGAGGAAATAAATTTGAATATTTAAAATACAACGATTCTATTTCTGAACTGTTCATGATAAATTTACTCGATAATGTTATGATTCAGTAATATGTCAACCATATATATCATGTAGTCTTTATAACCATACAGAAAATTAATTTTGAAAGTGTATTCGACATTCTGTAACATTGTATCCTCTTCCTATTATATAAATCTAGCAATTCATGGGAATTAATGCACAATATAAATTACAAAGAAATATAAATACATGTTTAAAAACAGCCGGCGGGAATACGAGAATCTTGACCGCTGCGAAGCATTAAATTAAAAGTGGAAAGAAAAAGTTATTTCTATTAAAAATGACATGCAGTATCATATATCACACGAATATTCTTTGATTATTTTGAATTTTCACCTGAGAGAAAGTCAAGTATTGTACTGATGCTGTTGCCTTTAGGGGGATAAAATAGTAAGAGAAAAAAGTGAAAGGAATTAAATATGTTAAACAACATCACTCATATTATTATTAAGTAACTGTAAACAAATAAGTGCACGAGCTAAATTTTTGGATAGAATTCAAGAAAATTAAAAAGTGATTGTTTTAAGCATAATTGCATAAAAAATGTTATGTAAGGATGATTATGCATAATTAAGTACATTATGAGTATAATTAATTGCTTCCGTATTATCATACATGTATCTCATGTAGATAATTATCTTGTTAGGTAAATTGAAAATTATGTAATTATACTTCATGTTTATTGCTAATAAATCAATACATTATGGATAAATTGAAAATTTCTTCATTGAAAACTTAATATATTAAAGAGTTGAAAGGTTGATTGATTGAAGTTACGGTTAGCGGCATTATTTTAAGTGCATAATATAAAAGAGATATGATGAATGTCGACAATTTCAGAAAAATATGTAATGAAGAGCCCCAGCAATATATTGTTGTTTTTCAAATTCGGACATAAAAGATTACACGGATAATCGTGGAGATTTATTGCACATTTAAAACAATATAATTGAAATTTGGATGGGAGATGGATACTTCTTCTAAAATCAAATGTTATAAAGCATTGTTTTTTATTTTTCATGCTACTATAATAATATTATGTTTTGCATGCTTTTATAACATTTTTATGAATACAGAAAAGAGGAAGTCATGCTTTTTCTGAAAAATTTAAATATTTTGAAATTAACCAATAACACAACCATAATTTTTGCATATTTTGTCAATAAATGTTTATCTCGAAAAAATTAAGAAACTGTTATTTATTAGATAAATAAACCGCTACAGCATTTTTCTTCGGAGAACTATGAACTTTTCGATTGCATGTTGCTTATCGTTTAAAGTGTATAGTCTATATGGTGTTGGCTTTATAGCTTTCCATCCCAGACGGTTCGAACATTAACTTTTTTATGCCCTATACTTTAGGGAAGTCAATAGTTGGCTACCTACAATTTGCTTACGCTGGACATGTAGAAAATTTTAAATTTTAGTTGAAATACCGATAAAAGCATTGAGGAACATAAAAGAACAGCTGTATACTGTATAGCTAAAAACAAATTTTACAAAAAATTAAAGTCATGTTCCCAGATCAGACTTATAAATACATCTAAGCAAAAATAAGCTTACTGTTTGCGCGCAACTGAGTAATTTATTATTACTAACGTTGTTGTTTATAACATCAATTCATTAAAATTTAAAATAGTATTGTAATTGAACAAATAAGTTTCTATATCTCAATATTTTTGAAGTTAATGATCAGAAAAAAAAATTATCAGGTAAAATCAAAAATCAATTGGAGCGTTTATAATAAATAATAGCTAAATAAAAAATCCTAAAGTTTCCACCTACGTTACCGAAAATGATACAATTTGAAGGTTAACGTTTTAGGTCTCCCTAGAATCAAATATTACCACCACACTTATTACAAATAACTATAATTATTTTATACAACAAACAAATTAAATTGATCAACCTACCACACCAAAAAATCCCCAAAAATGGAAATATATTATAGCAACCCTATAGCCTTTACGTCTGGTATATAATATGATGAATAACTCCGAAAGAATTTCTCTTTAGGAGACTTTAACGCATGTTCGTGCAGAGATCATATATTGAGGAAGCAACTTCTGAAAAACTTTTTGGAAGAAAAGTACCAAAACTGGTAGTCATTACATAATAACGGTGGTATTAGAAACAGCTTTATTCGAGATTTTTTTTTATTTACGATCATTCGGGGTAGCAATTCGAGTTAAATACGAATGCAGGTGTGAAATTATGTGTTTTGCGTATAGTAATTATATAGCAGCCTCTTCAAAGAAATTATGAAATGAATCATTTTGGAG
Source organism: Campodea plusiochaeta (assembly GCA_034698565.1). Lineage (NCBI taxonomy): Eukaryota > Metazoa > Arthropoda > Diplura > Rhabdura > Campodeidae > Campodea > Campodea plusiochaeta. Next base: position 7,432 of record JAQIWE010000239.1, read on the forward strand.
TTGACCCATCAACGAAACAAAAAATTCCCTTCCTATTAACTAAGATTCATTTAAATTATTCCTCTACGTGCCTTTGAGATAATATAATGTGAAAAATGCATCATCCCCAGATTCCAGCATTTGTCTTATTTCATTTGTGTGATTTTACTGAAGTAATAGGCTGATAATATTATAACAATATCTGAATGTGAGGAATATAACACCGCACTTAGGATTTTTATGTTGATTATTGTATTTTCTTAATTGTTTTATTTGAAAAACAACGTATACGTAAATTATTTCCTTAAAAATTACTGAAACCATTCATTAAATTTTATTTAAGAACAAATGTATCACTATAAAAGCACATTTAGCTTCAAATAGTTACAGTTGCAAATTCAGTAAAAGCATATTTCTGAAATTGTATATTACTACAGGAAGCGAAATATCATTTGTTTAAAGATGTACACCAATAAAGCTTTACTTCGTTATTTTTCTTCTGAAATTACAGTGTTGAGATCGACTTGTGATGATGTTCTTCGCGAGATAAGTGTGTATATCATAATTTATATTCATATTTGTATGGCAGAACTATAATTTTGTGATAAATCAACTTGAATAACCGGTATTACAATATACTTTCAATTAAGATATTCATTTTTTACACAATTAATCATTCTACTGACTGTGTAAAAAAGTGAGTAAAGTCAACACGATTAAATTTGTGCGAAATATTGGTGTTTTGTGCAGGTGCTCAAATAATTAGCGACGCATGTAAGCTTGCAGCTGTTTCGTCAGATTTTGTGGTTGTATAGTTTCATGCAGGTTCATAGGAGCGTGGAATTAATCAAGTAATTAATGTAAACTTTTTAAAGATATTTAAAAGGTTTTGAACTCTTGATTCACAAAATTCAACTTATTTACTTAATGTGTACAGAACTTATTGAATTGTTAAACTTTATGTATAGTCATGGCACATTTCAACTGAGGATTTGTAATACTGTAATATCTCAAAGAATCAAGATTTATGTCTCACTTTTCAGCATTTTCCAACCTGCGGATAAGTAACGCACTACAGACCTATATGTCAGTCTGAACTATAGAACAAGCCTTTATTGTGATTTGTGATTTATCCGAACATTTCTTTTATGTGTAAAACCATATTGTAGATTATTCAAAATGAAACCAATTTTACGAAGGAATAAGGAAGAGAAAACCTAAAAGTTATTTACTTTCAATGTTGGAAATTGTAAAATAGCTATAGAAGAGGAAGAGTTTCCAGTAGAAATCAAGTTAATTTACTACAGCCGTCTAAGCTTTGTTGAATCAACTTTATGAAAGTTTCAGCACACTTGCCGCAGATGGTCTATCGCAGTTATTTGCTGGAGAGAAAATTGATTAGAATACAAAACAATATTGTAGCTCTATCAGTATTACATCCTACATCTTATTTTTAACTAATATTTCCTTCGATGGACTATACTGACTCAAGCATGAAAATATCCATGCATGGCACGAGTGTGAAATATCGAAGCATGCCAACCACCTGTCCAAATAATTAGTGACTTTACACACGTTAGCCATCGCAGATGGTTCCCTTTATTATTTGAAGCTCGCCTTCTGTAACCCGTTTTATCTCAGTGAACGCATGACTTATCTGAAACATCAAGCCGCCGACATTTCATTTTTAGGGATATACAGATCATTGATCATCAGCAAGGACATCTATAAGAATTAAATGAAACCAACCAGAAAGAATGATTTATTTTTTCTGTTATTCACGATTTTTGTTTCGTTTTCGAGTTCATCTCCAATTCGTTACATAAGAAGTTGATGTATTTTAAAGATACCGTGAAAGAATTTTTATTCTAGAAGTTCGTTTAGGGTGCATGATTGTGAGAAAAAAAATGTATTCTTGAGTATAAAAAACTCGGTTAATAATCAGATACCTGTTCAGTTTATAATGATATTATTTTCACTTAAGTTACTCTACTCTTTATGAAATCTGGTAGAATATTGTGATTTGAAAATTCAACATGTATAGAACAAAATAAAAGAGGCATAAGTGTTATTTCAGAAGAGTCAACAAGTTCCATTAAAAAATTAACAGATTTTTTTAATTATTATTTTGTCTCACAATGAAAATTACTTAAAATAATTACAACAATAGTGGGTTTTAAAAAGTAGCAAAATACAATATAACAATATTTTCATTTTAAAGGAACCAATTTTCCATCGAAGTTTTCATCGAGTACATCAACAAAAAAAAGCACTTTCCGATGTGTCCTAAAAATTAACTCATAAAATCATGTATTTTTCACTTTATTCGAATTCCTAACAACATATCTTGACCATTTCTGTTTACTCTTGTCTCAACAATTTACTGCAACAATAGCCTTGTCCTGCGTAACTTGATCTTGTACGGCAGTCCGTGTTAATTTGTGTTAAAAAGCATCACATTCGCCTTGAAGTTATTCGCTTTATTGGACAAAACCGTGTGGCATTTTTCACGAAGAGAGAAAATGTCAAATAAATAACAATTATATCGGCCATGGTCACCATTTTCGCAAAAAAGGAGAAAAATATCAAAGTTGGGTGAAACTAAATCAAACGATTTTATATATTTTTTTGTATAAGCTTCTAACCGGTTTCGGTTGATGATTAAGCGTCAATAATATAACAATATGTTAAGAGCTTATTCAAGATAGTTATTATGCAATCAGTCGTTTTAATGATGGCAATTCAAATCACTTTGCAAGATTGTATAGAGATAACGAATTTCGTGAACTTTGAGATTTTATTAAATGTGCTCGTTTAGTAAAAAATATTATGAAAATAATTATGTTATCGAAAGCAGAAAATGTTCAAAGTTATGTGCGTTCAAAGTATGATTTCAAGTTTAGAAAAATAATTTCTATGCTTTATTTTCTAACAATCAATTAGTGGCAATTACAAACTTAAAAAAGATTTTTTAAACCATTTAAACCTGTATTTTTTCCAGCGGGGAGCTTCATTTTTCAACACACACATCCCCTTTCCTTCTTCTCTATTTCGTTTTCCCAAGACACCGATAAGCTGTGTTGGAAAAGACGGCTTCCCGCTGAAAAAATAAGCCTTTAAGCATTTCGATGAACTTACAATAACCCGCCCTTAATTTAATAAATAGATTAATTAATATCATTATATCTTATAAGGCTAATGAAACCATTTACTTGGTTATTTATAACGATTCTTTCCTCATATAATCACAAACAAACTCTTATTCTTTCCTCATATATTCATAAACAAACCAGTTTTATGAATATTATCAAGACAGTTTTATGATAATTATCAAGACAGTTCTATGCAAATGATTAGGACAGTTTTATGCAAATGATCGAGAAGTCCAATAAATTTAACTATTGGAATTTAAAAACCAAGGAGTACTGCAAATTTTAGAAGGCTACGTGACCACTGCTTTCAATACTAAATGAAAGGTTAACACAAATTTAATCGTGTTCATAACCTTTCATTTCTTTGATTGGAACAATCTCGATCAAGTAGGAAATCCCTTTCATCTAAGGTTATGAATCCTCCCTGTTGCCCCCTGCTGGCCCAAGTACTTACTAACGTTGTACTAAGGTGTAAATAAGACATCAATTTTTATAATGACCTATTTTGTTTCGACTGCCCACACTCAAATATAAAAATATGAAGATGAAATCGCCCATGACAAAAACAATAAACAACATGATTTGTTTGAGGCCTCATTACATATACATGCACATTGCAAACATACACGGATTTATGCAAGGTTACATGCATTTATGGGAAAGATGACCATACTATGGTGTCATGTTCCAAAACAACATATTTGTCCCGCAGAAAAAGACAGAAAAACAAAAATCTTTTTTACCGGATTCTCTCATCTCTTTTCTTTACCGTAACTTTAAAACTATTATATGATCTACATATGATTGTATCATATTATACAACATTAATATGTTAAATCATGGCTCTCTTATGCTTTATATTAATTTCAGATTATAAATAACTAAAACCCTGCATAATATTGTATACATTAACTACTTTTCAAAATAATTTTGCCCCAATTTTTGTAACTTTACAATATTTTTTGCTAAGATATTAAACATGGACTAATGAATTATTTTTTTTTTTTCAGCTCCATTCAATTACGAATATGATTTCCAAAATATCGGAACTAATAAGGTAACATAAAATATCTATTTTTCTTATTATCTCCAAAAATATAAACCGATATTGTACTACATTATTTATCAATAATTGAATATTTTTATGAGAACATAAAAAAAGCATTTTAAAAAAAATTGGTTCGTTTAATTTCTGGCAACCTTTACTATTGGTTTTGACGTATAACTTGTAATTCTAGTTGTTTTCAACTGTTGTTTCTTGTATTTATTGCTGTTTTAAACCTACGATAACAATGTCATCATTGTTTATGTATTTTTAGAGGAAATAAGTACCAGTTTGCTTTTGTGATAGGTTATAAAATTTAATAACTATATAATTATAAACTGTACTGCAATTCCTATAAAGGGATGCAATCTGTTTGCATTTGAAGATAACAAATTTACAGTAATTATGTTTTTTATAACTTTGATTTCTTAGCGCTGAAATCAATCAAGAAGGAGTGTTTGCCATCTGATTTGTCGAGTTCTAAGATCTGTAAATTCTCCTAAAATTAAAAACACGCTCACGATCTAATTTCCAATATGTGATATTTTTTTCTCGACAGATCAATATAATAACTAATGTGTTGTAGCAGGTGCTTCATAATAATATATACGACATACCACTTTACGATTTTAGCCAATTATATCAATGCTATTCTTGTTCGAAACATGTAATACGTTATTTATAATAACTTTTTTATGCGAAGTTAATTTCCAATGTTTCGGGATATGGTAACTTTTTTTAATGACAGTTTGTGGTTTATAAACTCAAAATTCTAAAACTTTTTTCCCTGAAAGATTTTTGTGTAGACCAACACAATACGGCATTAAAATTTAAAAATAGACCATTTAATCTCGCTTAAAAACAACTATTTACACAGAGATTAAGGTCATTCTATCCCGTGACAAAAAGAAGTCATCAAAACAAAGTACAAAATGACATAGTTATTACAACAAATGACTTAAAGAAAATCACGTTTGTCATGTCATCTAACATATTATTTTCTTATCATCATCATTTTGTTATGCAGCAAACTAAACACATCTTAAATGCTGCAATACACAGCAGTATGACACTCTCGTTATCTTAACTATTTGATGACGTAAGAATTAAGAAATACGTTGATTTATTGTATTTAAGGAATGCATGAGTAATAGAACAGGTATATGTTTTAAAACTGTTAAATAATATTTTTAAATAGATCAACTATCACTTTGTTTTTCAATGCCGACTTTACTCCTTTTCCTTTGGTGTTATACAATAAAATAGAATTAAAAAGATCACAGAAGAATGTCGAACTAAACTATAATTTATGTATATATGTTATTCCATCGTATTTTGTCACTAGAAACTACCTTAGTTATTTTAATTAGATTTTTATGAGATTATAAGTTGAGACAAAATGAAATATTCCGAAAAAAATTAACATTGTCTTAAAAGTAGTCAATAGCCATAAAAATCAAATTAAGGGAAAATTTCTGCAATAGCAAATAACGAAGGATTATTATTACTTAGTTTGTCATTCTTCTTTTAAACTTTAAACGCTATTTCATTATAATACCAAAAGAAAACAAAGAATAACAACTTTGAAAAATAACTGCAATTCTTTAAACCTTAGCATTTCGAAAACCATCAATTAAGTTAGACAAGATGCAGCAGAAAAAATTCTCATCTCTTAAAGCATTCACTTTCAAAAACATATTGAAGAGCGACAAAAAAACATGAATCAAATATATTTGCATGATCAAAAAGTACATCTGAAAACAATTATTTCTTATTTCACCTCGCATAATTTCTGTATGAGATACTTGAGGCATTGCGTGTGTACATCAAAATGATTTTAATTAGTTCCATTTCATTGATGTTCTGCAAACACAGATGAAGTGAATGGAAGAGCAGTGTTTTTAGAGTTGTCAATGATCTCGATTTTCGCATAAAGAAGAGTCTTAAGAATGGACGATGCAATAATGATTTCTTATATGAATTTTACTACAATATGTTTCATTGTTGAAAATGAAATGAAAATGGTAGCGACTATAATGATCCGATTGGAAGAAATTAAACATTATTAAATTATTAGGGTTATTTGGAAAATAACTAATCTTGTGGCATCGTCACAAAGTGAAGTACTATTATTATTGCTGTAGATATAAAAAAAAATAATATTCCAAAAAAGTAGGTTCCATAAAAAGGAACTCTGATAATAGAAAACTGTGAGAAATAAACCGTAATCGTAAGATAGCACTATTGGGAAACATCTGAGGCAATGCAAAATAAATATTAAAAGCCTATTCTTATCTTTTTTTTTATCACAACAAATATTGTTATAAAATTTCCCATGTTTATTTACAAAGAAATGCATTGATAGAAAATTAGTAATTTCCTCATCAGATTATCAAAAGCAGTATAGCAATCTTGATGGTCAAGCAAATACCCCCCCCCCCAACCTCTTCGGTTTTGAAGAGCTCTTCATTCAAGCATCGACCTCAATATGAAATATTTCACTTTCATTATTAAATCATTATGAAATAATATTTACCGTATTTCTTTAATAAGAAGAAAGTTTTCTTTTTTCCGATTCGAATTTTTAATCGATAGAAACTTCCACGATCGAGCGGTACATCACGATTTGCGGTATATCGCCACAAGGAATAACGTGACTTTCTGTGTAAGCCAATTCTTTACACTTCTGTTTGTGACTCCTTTGTAGTTTCTGGTTACCGTTCGGAAACTATAAATATTTGTCACGGGGAGAAAAAAACATAAATTATGTACAAGAAAAAATATAGACTCTATGTAGCAGGTAAAACGAAATAATCAAAATCTCGAGAGTCCTTAAAATTATAAGTTGCAATAATTCGATTAAACAAGAATCAATTTGACACAGTAAATTGTCAAATGAGTCATAATAGTCAATAATATCAGATTAATAAATTAAAATCAATTAGGTTTCTATCTTTGTTGGAGCCCTTCAGCACGCTCATGAAAATTTCTTGAACCAGTTTCTTTTGCAGGATCTTCTTATAAATTTCTTTATGAAAAACTTTGCCAAACTATCGAGCAGAGATGTAAATTTATTTATTCCGATATCCTCAGCAGCACTATTTTATATTGTATTTTTTCAATTAAATATGAAACGATGGAATTGTATTATACTGATGATGAAGAAAAAATCCTGACTCCTGATAGCATATTCAAAGTTCAACACATCAGCAATTCAATTATTAATCAGCAGCGTATGCAGTAGACAATATGACGCAATGCAAATATAACAGTTTGGTTTATACTCACGCGTCCGCTGTTAAAATTATTTTATAGTTTTGTCAACAAGGGAAGCCGCTGATATTAATGCTGCCTGTAAAATTAAATGAGTACGCAATTATCACGTTCCCAATGTCAAAATCTTGTTACATCATGTTATAATAAATAATGATTCGTCGCAGCATTATATAATTATTATAATTCTAAGAACAGTTACAAATTTCTGAGAAATATTTTATCCCCTTTTCATAAAGTTTTCTTAATTTTTAATCGGGTGACAGCACAGTTCAAAAGTTATTGAATTAGTTCTATAAACGGATACCATCGAACTACTTTCAGGAATTTTTTATACATAATTATGAAGAAATAAAATATGAAATTTTGCAAGAGACTTCAACGCTCGACTCTCAAGCGAACATTTAATTTCCTTCGAAAACAATGTATTCTATTCTGCACAATATGACACATAAAATATTCATATTTTTCATATTACGACATACCGTAATTATCATATATAAATTAACACTCTTCACAAAACGCCCTTCTATACTTCTGTAGAAAAATTCACCCCTTGTTCTATACCTCCCGTGGTTCGGTTGTATAATGAGTTTTTCATATATTTCGCTTTCGTGTTACATAACCGAGAAGTCCTATAGGTTGATGCCTTCATTAAAAACTGCAAAAAACAGGTGATAAATTGAACGTAAATGTGCCTGCGAAAAAACTAAAATGTTGTTGTTCCTTGTTCCATGGAAAATTATACGTACGTTATAACCCATCGCAATGAAGTGTACCTTTTTTTATGAGACAATTGTAATTTTCGCTGAATATGTAGCAGATAGAGCATATATATCTATAAGGTTGCTATATGTTTAGACTCATATAATACTGTTTCTGATGGTTTGAAACATATCACATGAAAGAAATAATTTAATGGTATTATAAGAAATAAAATGATCGTCTCTGAATTTTCCAACAAAGTCTTTAAAAGGAATTTGACGCAAGTTCTACATTAGGCCTATTATAATTTCATTATTTTCCTCCATATAGTAGAAACACTGATACAAAATTTGCATTTATGAAGGATATGAAGTGTTTAACTTATAATAATATAAGATGTATAGAGCTCTTATATTTTCACAAGAAACCAAATGCTGTTATATGATGCTGACAAGTGATGACAATATCAAGTTTAATAACAGCATGTGAGATTAATCATAAAGTAAAAGATCATAAATGATCTGACGTACAATGTTTTTAAACGTGTACTTTTTTTCAGCGGAAGGTCCTGATTTCCCACACACAAGTCCCGTTTCACTGTCTTTGTTCTCTGTTGTACTTACGTCCTCAAGGGACCTTTAATCTGTGTTGGAAAACGAGACCTCCTGCTGAAAAATAATGGGCCTTTAACTATCGTCTTATGATAAACTCAAAGGAAAAAATGGGGGAAAGTATCCTAAAAATCATGGTATGCTGGCAACTTTATATGAAGATCCTGTAGTCTCGTGCCAATGTTCGGCTAATGGCTTTAAGATAGGTGGATAATCAACACGAACAATATAATAATATCAACTGCTTTTTACGCATAAATTCCCTTTCCAGCTCAATGAACGAAAAATACGCTCTTGGTTATCTTGAAGCTTTAATTCTGCACGCGAATTCATTCATGCTGAATTTAGATGAGTAAAAAGTTAAAAGTATTGTAATTGCTGTGGGCTCCACTTTACCATTCGAAATTACATTAAAATTAATGCGCCATATCATAATAAGATTGAAACATCGCGAATGTTGAAGGAACTTTGCTTTTCGGTATGAAATTTTATTAAAATAAGAATAAAGATTTTTAAATTTTGTGCAAATAAATCAAATAAGTTTAATTTCTTTTTCTGGTTTCGCATTAACATCTGAATCGTTACCTTCTGTAATAAATACAATAATGAAGGATTTCTGTAAAGTCTGCTCCTCCAAACCAATCTACAGAAGAATAAAAGAGGAAGAAAAGTTTACTTACTGGTCAAATTTGGGAACCAATCTCTTGTAGGCTGATGTTCTCGGTCTCAATTTCCTCGGCAAACTGTTTGCATGTCTTGGATCAGCAGCTACTCTCGACCACCGATTCATGGATTCTCGAATTCCTTCGCCGAATACTTCTTCATGCCCACTCCATGAAGTGTTCGTTTTCTTCTCTTCGTAGGACGACCACCGACGATTCGTTTTCGGACGGACGCCTTGAGAGTTCCGTAGTTTCACGTTCGGGATGATCGTCGGATCTTCGACGGAAGACACGCTCGTGTTTACAATGTCTTTTTTTGGTGTCGAACTGCATTTCGGACTCCAATCGGACGTGACTGACGGACAGGGTGACGGCGGTTTGAGTTCGGTTACTTCGGTCGCTGGTAATATCGATTTATGTTCGAGTTCGACTGCGAGTTCGTCTACGGCGTCGCTTCGAATCGTCATTGTTTTCCGGGCCGCTTCGTGAAGCAATTCGGGTGAACCGTTTGATTCGCCTGAATCGCTGAAACCGGAATCCTGTGATTTGTGACTCGGTGATCTTCTCGAGAACCGAAATGAACCGCCGGGTGAGACCGGACTCGATTCTCCGGAACTCCTCTCGCGATTACTATCGATTCCATCTTCGCGAATATCGTGTAAATCATTCGACGGTAGCCAGGCGTTCGGTCTATTCGGTGTTTTCCAAACCGTCGGTGTCTTTAACGCTTCTGATTCGTAATAAACGACACTTCGACTTTTCGATCGTTGAAACGGCTCTGGCGGCGGTGTTACTTCTTCCGATGTTGTCATAATTCTCGGTGTCGAAAATTTTCTCGGCGTTGCCACTTCGTTTGCTTCGAATGATCCGCCCATGTTCGGTTACAGGTCAACCATCTGGAAAACAAGAGATAAAAAAATTATCGCATGTTTTAACTGGAAGCAAAATCGAAAATAAAATTATACATTTCGCCATCTTTGGCTACGTATAGCCTCCAACCGTATTATTTTCTGGTAACTAGGACTTGCCATACGCAATCAGCCTCCAAAAAACTTTTCTTTTTCGGAACGATATTATTATAAACCCTTTAGTTTGCCACAGGGGGACACAGTCGAGCCCACACACCTGACCTTTATAAAAGATTTTAAGTGGCCTTCCTATAACTGCATGACCAAAAAGTTTGCCCGCTATATACTTTTTCATTCATAAGTTAAATAAACTGTTATGAATCACTGATAATAATGTGGCACTATTATGATACTTTTCTATGAAAACTCACATGGAAAATATGATTCCAAATATTTTAACTATTATTTACTTAAAAAATATATTCCAAGGTTAATACTAAAAATTGTATCATTTTTATTATTTATATGCAAATCATTAGTTTATCGTTCCAAAAAGGATGTCAAATGATAAAAATTTAACAGAATAAACATCGAAATGTGTATACATATTAGTCAGAAACATTAAATTAACTCCATAAATAATTTAAAATCACTATACTTTTACTTTCGTAATATTTGTACAAGATAACAACAATGTCACAAATAATTATGTGCCGAAGATAACTGAAAATTACAAAAACTTTGATTTCCTATAACCTCAAATATTTTATGTCTCCTTGTTTTTCGTTTCACTGATTATTTCGTAACTTTGAATTATAGCATTTTAACAGGAAATGATGACATTTTTGAAATAGTGGTGGTCTTCAAAATAACATCAAAGACAACCCACATTTTACCATTCATTCTGCAATGGCATTCTTTCCTTTATAAAATATCCGCGTATTAGAAAATACCAAGAAATATCATTAAAAAATACGAAGAAATGCCATTTACTAAAATAATAACAACCCAGCCCATATAATAAAAATATTTCGATTTACCGTACTACCAAATTACTCTATTGCTGACAACCTAATAAATGTATCATCCATCAAAGAGACCACAAAAAATGATGTATTTTCCAATATTTCTTTCGTGCTGCCTTGTGAGAGCCTACAGCCATCACTTAATATAATATACTTCTACCGCATGATTGTCATGATACAATATTTTAGTTTGTAAAAAAAAAGTGATAGTTCTGATAACCTGATTCTCTACTGATCTGTTGCATGATGATGATGTGATGCTGGGAGTGCGTTCAAGTGGCGGACGCAGGACGGAGGGGAAAGAAAAATTGAAATAGGGTGAAGCTCCCTAAATCTGTATTGTCGTGGAATAATAATTAATGCAATTAATCTGCAGGAGTAATTAACAATTAATGACATTAACTCTTACTATGAAGGATATGCAGAGGTATTATACTTCGATCGAATGAAAATATGCCACAACTCCGCTTATTACAGCATACACAAGCGGAGTTGTGGCATAGTTTCATTCCATCGAAGTAATGACATTAATTTTTGAAGAATATGAGCTATACTATTAAATTGGTAAGAGAGTAGTATATTGTAGTATATTTCCACTTGATATTTACATTAACCATGTGAGATTTGCCAGTCTTTGACTCTCTTACCAATTTAATTCTGCAGGAGTAATGTTATTTTATTTTTACTTTGAAGATAACTGATACAATAATATAAAAAAGGATTTACTGAATTTACCTACTTAAGTATTCCTTAATAAATTAATTAATTTGTTGGTGATGCGAAAATGGTGTTTTCCCGGTGTTTTCCCGATGATTCAATATTTAGGTTTTGAAAATGTTTGATATATCACGACGTCAGTATACCACAAAATAATTATCAATGTGTTGAGGGTATTTATTAATAAAAATGGATTGAAAATATATTAAAAAAATTTAAAAAAACTTTGAAGATACAATATGAAAATTTCTAGTGAACAATCACAGAGTGATCAGATGAAGAAAAATCACTACAAACTCACATAAAATAATAAAAAGCCTGTATCTTTTCATTTTCAGAAACTGAACTTACAAAAACTGCACCTCTTCCCTCCAACACCACTGTAAGTAGTACGTTGTCCATTTACGTGCAATGTAGAATAGGTCAAAAATCTTAATAGGGCAAGTTCAATAGCACATCTGATAACGAAAACAGGTGGGGAGATGACCAAAAAATTATTCAAGAAATTGGGCACAAAAGCGGGTTTGCAAATAATTCTACTGCCCAAGAGAAAAGATTTCGGCTCATGTACTTTTTCTGAGAAGCGGGTTAATTTATTTTCTTTTTGTGTAAACAAGATCAAGAACATCACGACGGTTTGTTTTATTTAATTCTAAAAATGTACTAATTTTTTGACTGAAAGTATTGTGTTAAACATAGATTGATTCAAATTCCTAATAACATTAGCTCTATGGAAACTTATTTTTATAACCGTTTAAAAACTCAATTACAGATATTCCCTGCATACGTGCATAGCAATGTTGTAAACCTTCATGAATGATATCTGAAGTATTTATTAGTTTCACAGTTTTATCTTGAAATGGGAGATTTCATAATGATTTACCACTCCATGACATCAGCAAATGTATATCATAAGGTAAAGTGGAAATTCACTCAGTGTTTGGCTGCTTCTCGTTTCATACTCAGACTTTGCGGTCTTGGAGTACAGCTTATAAACGGTAATCACATGTTCGAGAAATATAAATTATTTTGCTCTCAAAAATTGGCTTCCCATATTTTCATCCGATTATCGGGGTGTTTAGGTTTTCTATAACGTCAGCTTCTATACTTTAAAAAAAAATCAGTCCTTTATTTGAATTTAATAACTAAAAAGAAAGTAATCCAATGTTTTGTCAATTCCATTTTCAACTTTGTAAAATTCCAGAAAATTCCTTTGGTGATTAAATGACAATATGCAATGGTAGGTGAGAATGTAAGTATTGTTTCAGTAGTCACGTTGCTTAGTTGCTGGACGTGATGTAACGTATAACATTACATTTCTTTATGCGGTGTTGTTCAATATTATATATATAAATGTTAAAATGTCAAACGATTAACATACTATACCCTCAACTAGGCATATACCATAATATTTGCATATTTCCACTTTTTTTTATAATTCAAGCATATTTCCACATTTTTTTATAATTCAATAATGTTCTCCCCAAATCAAATTTCATATCATCTCTTTGAAACCGAGAACTATAAAAAAAATTTCCATCGATTTGTGATTTGAAAGTTAAAGTGACTGATCCTTTTTTTTAAATTTAAGTATAGAAACAATAGCTATACATTCGAAAAGATATCACCATATATTAAAAATTTCTTGAAATACTAATTTGAACATTCAGTTTCGGAAGAAAACTCATTTGTAAAAGAAACTCAATATCATAATTTAAAGAACTCTATGCACCATACATTCCACCCCAGAAATATTACGAAGCCAGTATTCATATTTTGAATGGTTACTAACCGGGAGAAAACTGATCCAGTCAACTAAAAAAAACTCTGTCGTATCAGCAGCGTTTTAATAGCTGCTGCCTCCAAGGTCTAAACTTCGCATGTGTGCTTGTGTATCATAAAAACAGTGACGTTTTAAAAACATGCAACTTCTCATAGTTTAAAAAAAAATCACAGCGAAACGCTTTCACAATCAGTTGGTGGGGATACAAATAGAAATTAAACTTTCAAGGACAGACAATAATATTATAATAAAGCAGGAAAAAAATGTAGAAAAAAATATTGCAAAATTCACAAACTCCCATCGTAAAAATAAAAAGTATATTACGTTATCATCTATTTTAAACAGCATCGCTTGTAATTTAAAAATATTATAAGAAAAAACTCTTCCACATTGTGCGATGTTAGAATCATCAGATATATACAATGTATTTCAAAATTAACACCTATGATTTCTTTATCTGAGAAATTTTCTCATCTACACAAGGAAGAAAATATATTAAAGCAATAAGTTCAATGTTATTCGATGAGTGATATAAAGAACGATAAAATGTAACTTACAATAATGCAATTAAAATCAAGATCATCAGGATCATTTGTCTTGTTTAATCTCAGTTATATAGTGGACCGAAACGTCAAATAATTTTAGCAAGTATAATAAATCCATTACGGAATACTATTTATTTTGATGTACTAGCCGTGTTTATAAATGCTTATAATGGAATAATTTCTAGGTCATCTAAATATCTGTCGATCACTCAGAGACATGTAGGAAGCATCAGCATTTATTATTATTATGCCGATTTATGCATTAATTCCAATCACCAGGTACTCAGATTTCCATGACCGATATAAATAACTCTTTCGCTGAAATTGACAAGAAAACAGTTTTGTCGATTGGTTATACGAAAGTTAAATTCTAACATTGGAGCAAATGACTAAACTAGAAAATGTAACTGATCTAAGTTTATCTAAAAAGTAGAAAGATGCATTCACCTTCGCCAATGCGAAAGATGCATTCACCTTCGCCAAAAAGACATACTATTTTGACAACAAATAACATTACAAAAAGTAAATATTCTTTGCATACTAAAAACTTCAAAACTCAAATTACCTTTTTGATACAACAACTCTCCATCACGACTTCCAACACTTAACACCATTATACCGCATCATCATATATCACCACCGATTCATAGCACCAACAATGTTGTAATGTACTGAAAATATAGGGTGGTGTCCCCCGGAACACCAACCCCCCCCCCCTCCCTTCATTCAACTTCCTTCCGTTGGAATAGAATTTCCATTACAATACCTTCACAGCATCAATGAGCAAGTTTGAGTACCCCCCCCCCCTCCTCTCCTGATGATGTCCCATAGCAGCTTCAGATCGGCCGTTACACATTGGTAAAGGGAGGTATATACGCAAAAGGCAAGGGAAAAGGGAGCGATTGAATGAATATAGGGCGAGGTGTTTTATTCAACATGATGTGATTTGTGAGGAAATTGTCGAGTTACCTGTATTGGCACAGGTTATAAAAATTCATGGTTAGCATATCGTTCATCTGAACATTCAGCAATAAAATATGTAATTTATAATCGCGAATTGGTTATAAATATTATATAAACTTGAGATGACAAATCACGACAGTTTAGTCTGTAACTCGAAGTGGTTCATTTATTAGATTTCAATAATAAATATTTTGTTGAGTTCCTAACACGAATTCAAGAGAATATGCATTGCCTTTGGTGGCAGAAGCAAATAAATCCTATCAATAAACATATCTCAAAGCAATTCAGAATATTTGTAATTTTTATAACATTAGTTAAAATATTATTCTTTCAGTGCAGAACAAGTTCTATTGTGTTAAAAGTGTTCATTTCCTTGTGACCATGCAGGTGCTACATTACAAGACAAAAAGTATGGATTTAAATACCACAGAAATGTATTTTTCTGCTTCATATATCTCATTATCATAAAGACGGTAAAGGTGTGGCAGTCAATAATGAAAACAATGAATTCTTCGGTAACGGTCAAAATGTGTGATGAACTTAAACATTTCCCTTTCTTGATAATACTGCTTCAGAATATAAAAGTGAATTGTATACTGAAAGAATGCATCACAATCAATATTTACCCATTCTCTGGTTATGATATTACATATTTTAATGTGGTCAATACTGATTCATTAAAGGTTCAATGATGTCTCGATATCTTCTATGGAGAGTATATGTAATATTAACAACTTCTCCTGAAAGCTGAAATCTATTCCCGTATGAATTTAGTGGCTGCTTATCGAGATTCTATCTGTTGTTTGGTAAAGAATTCCGGAGATTGTTTCCATACAAAAAGGGAATTCAAACAAAGTTTGTCAAAACGATTAAGAGTAGTCAAATAAGAGATTAACCCGATGTGTCATTCATTAATATTATAATCTCCTAATACAACACCAAAATCATGTAGATTTAACCAAAATTCAAACCACGACTCTTCAAAGCTAACCTAAACAACCTGAAAAACTCCAAAACACCCATTATATTTTCGCACTCTTTTCTACCCTTCAGTTGATACAAAACATCTGAGATCCCCTCATCCAGCGAACCCTCGGATAAATGTTGAAAGGCAATCCTAAAGGAATTGCAAAGTTCCCCTGTAGCACGAGCCACGCCGAACAACAGCAACTGCCATTATACCCCTGCTGGACCATCAAGGGAGGGTTCTGGGGGTAACTCCGAGTACTATATATATTCAAAAGAGGGTTTACGAGTTATTCTGGCAGTTACAAAAGGAATTTCGCACGAAATGTTAAGTTGTAAGACCCAACAGAGTTTTTTAAAAGGTCGGGTTGGGAAAATTTTAAAATCCAGTCATGTTGAGATTTTTTTTATTATTGGTGGGGGTTTATTGTGAGAATGGGTGATTAGGAAGTATTGTCAAACAGGACTTCCTTGTGTGTGATTAAGAGTTCAAATCAAAATTCAGTTCAGGTGGATGATGGGAAACTAGGACACTCCTTGAAGACACAGAATTCACAATTCAAAACCCATTTACTGATCTTCAGTATTGAACCATCAAAAATATCTGGACCCTGAGAAAATAAATTTATCTAGTTCAACTCGTCAAAAATCACATGGGAATTAAATGTCTTAACTTTGTGGTTATAATAGACCCTACATTCTACTGAATTCTATTTTATGAAACTTAGGCGCCCAGGACGTTTTCTAAGTTTTAGGTAATTTTTCTTATACATTATTGCGACAGGAAAAATATTGGAGAGTGTAATAATTTTTTTGGAATAGCTTAATTTATCAATGAGTTTTTATTTTATCAATGGAAAAATAACAACCGCCTAACAGAAAAAACACATATTTTTGTTATTATTACAAGAATCGAAATTTTAGTAATTCAAATTTCCTAGAATATATTATTATCATTAAAAACAAACCGCCCTGAACCCGAACTAGGAAATACATTTAAGCAAGAGTCTTCGTGTTTAATAATAATCACAAATTATAGCCTATATAACACTAACTTTCTGAACACTTTTACTTGCAAAAGCAGTGCTGGCTTGGTCTATAAGTATAACGAAGACAACAATGGTAACCACCCAAACCAATAACTCACCAAAAGCCAACAATTATGTCTACTGCACCAAAACATAAAATCAGTTACCAGCATCTTTCCAATAACAATTGTGTGTACAAGCCCTTCTAATTGCATTAGTCAGCATATAAGCGATTGAATGATATTATGCACGGAAAGCTTTTGTATCTCCTTAAGTATTCTTTAACCCGGTCAAGGTTGGTTGCTAACATATTATTCAGGGAGGGAGATTAATCTGGATGAATTAAGGAGCCGACATGTCCGATCATAATATCGGTTTATAGGTTGGACTTACCAAAAACAGAAATCTGAATTTTATTGATTGTCATATAATGTTGTAAAAGCAGGTCTTTTAATTCAGTCGATCTCCTAACATGCCATATAGCTTTTAATCGCATACTTGATTTCAGAGTAATTTTTATGAAGGCAGTATAACTATAACAATTAATGTTTAAATTTAAAATTCCGTATATCAGGTTTTTAAACAGTGATTGCAATTTATTTTTTCAATCACCGTCTCAATACCTTTAGAAGATTATTATGTCATCAAATGACTTTTTCTAAGAATCTTAATCTTTTACTACCTTGAAGATAAACTGATTATTTTAAACGTCTTACTATAAATAAGCAAGAGTTCCATAGATAAGTATACAAAGTTTAAAGCTTATTGTACAGTAAATATGATATCGAAATTCTGAAATATTCCTTATTATATACGTCATATGGAAAAATAAATAATCATATCTGTATTATTAACATAAAACTATAAAACAATTTAATACGTACATAAAAAAGAATGTAGCATGAACTGGTTTTCAAGAAACTCAATGATATACCGCTGTAATCGGATTAACATTATTAGAAAATTCTCCGAGAATTTCTTCGACCCTATAAATAAGCATATTGAACTCCACATATGATTTAACATAATTATATATTTTTTAATATAAAATAAAATTACAGTGCACAGTAAGTTTAGTAAATACAGGTATATAGCAAATCTTGATTATTACAATTTAACGTTTGTAACACCCAAGCAACTGTTTTCAATCGACGAGAAAACCAAAGAAATTTCCACAACCTTCTCAACAAAAATCGAATTTCAACCATTTCAAACCACAATAATTTCCAACAAATAAACCACCTATTGTTATCCTTTCTTCCACATTATTTAAACGGTTGTACTATCTTCTTTTTACGTAACAATCTCTCACACTCCCTGTCATATGGTGTGGGAATATTCCGGACGTAAAGACCGACCCTGAGGGGAAACTTGTGAGAAATTATGTCTCCCGGATTCTCTCGGGACTATCATCTCTGGATAATGTATTATCAACCCAAGATGACAGATTTTTGAAAGATGGTGAATTTCAATTTAGGAGGTTTTATGGAAAAAGGTTAATTTTGGGAAAGTTTGAGGATTTTCAAAAATGTAAAAGGGGGGTGAATAATTGTTTGATATAGTCCTTCCAATATTTTATGGACTCAAACTGGTTATGTCTTCAAACTATTTTGACTGGTAAACCCATTGTTGACCACTTGTT
>JAQIWE010000240.1:0-26321 GCA_034698565.1 Campodea plusiochaeta
ATTAATAAAGGCGAAACGTCCTGAAGAAATATTGTGTTTCAATAAGTGGTTAAACCCAAGCAGAACTATTTAATAGTGTACTTTAGTTAATTATTACGTACAGTGTACTGCAAATATTTAGTGGCTTTTCAAAAGTTGCTTTTCAAATTACCTTGATAAAAAAAACCGAAGAAAAAAATTCTTTTAATGGTTTCGGATATTATAAATTGATGTATTATCTTATGTACAATATAGTTTCTAAATTACGAAACCTGTGCTTTACATTACAACATATTGGATTCAAAATGGAGGTATGCACATTGCACATAAATAAAGTAAATAATTAAAAAATAATGCAATATAGTATGTTAATATTTACACAGAGAATACCTGAAACCGTTCATATATATAAAATGGACAAGATAATACTTAACATAAACACGTAAAATAGCGACAAAATCTTTATTCCAGAAAAGAAAACTGCCAACACTATTATCTCGATCTATATACAATCTCTCCTTTTCCGAGACAAAATAAATCACATTTAAAAGTAAAGTATACACTTGGTAAAATAGAAGAAACCAATCCAAAGCAAAATATGTATTCCATCACATCCAACGAAAGCTCTTTGATGCAACACACTCAAAGGAAAAGTCAAGAATATAAAATAGAAAAGGAATCAACGTCACACTCTCAGCTCAAACATGACCGTATAGACGTATATATTTCGTCGGTGAAAGGGTTTCGCAGAATATTTATATTCTGGGAATATTGCAGCTTAGACAAAATCATTTCTATTAAAACATATACTGTAGCTTGTGTGTTCTTATAGATTGCTTGATGGTAATTTGGGAACTAAAAGTTTTAATATTATCAGTAACTGTCAAGATGACAGCCTCGATTTTTCTTCTTAATGATAGCCATTAGATATTACCTCGTATTTTCAATGAAATAAGCCAACGTTACTAGTATCATTCGTTTTAAAGTGTGCAAATAATATTAGAACTTATAAGTTGAATTTCGTGTTTATACGTAGATACAGTGTAACTTTATCAAGTACAGCTGTTAGATTATTCAAAGATTACCTGATTATTCAAAAAGTATGAAATTAATAAGGAAGCGTATAAAAAACATAAACGAACATTAATATAACGTACAGATCACATAAAAAAAATATTCTATGAAATATTGTTAACCGCACTGAGAAATCGGTTAATCAGTTTTACTGGAGCTGTTGTCAATGCTTTCTGTAGCTACCTGACTATTTACTGTAAAATATTATCAGTACACAAAACTTCTCTCTCACGTTTGACATCAAGATTTACACTGCGGCAGATTCAACTGTAGAACCTATTTGTACGATAAGATGTCGATGCAAGTGATTCCCCCCCCCCCTAGGTGTTATATTTCAAAAACAAAGCATTTACTTCAAATGTTAGAGCCAGGTAAATAAGTATTCGACGTTCATTTGATATAACTACCTAAAAAAAACTTACTCATTGCGTATTTGAAAAGATTATCAGATAACATAATAAACAAAATACCAAATGGTTATTATTGATATGTATGTATGTTCGGAAAATGTTTATCTGATAATTTATTCCAAAACGTCCCTATACAAAAGTTTAAACACATCAGTCACCTCGTTAGCTATACAACATAGAATAGCTTAGCATTGTATAACATATATAAGGAATGGAAGTGCATATATAACACGAGTTAAACAATCCTTTTCGAATCGCATTGGGTGTGATTTGTCTTTCTCACAAATTGTCAGCCTCTCACTGCCATCCCCGACTGTGTAAATAAAGCTCCACTTTCCAATTGGATATCTGCCGAAATCGATTGTCAAATTCTGGCTGCTGCTTTTCCCTCTCTATTGCAGGAAAAGAGAAAGTTTGTTGTTAATTTGTCTTTTTCCGCTTTTTCCCTTTTTTCTTTTATTTCACTCACAATTTTGAAAACTTTATTCCATGGTCTCAGTTCACCTCACTGGACAGAAGGATATAAAGTTCGAATTTTTGAAAGGATTGCCAATTGCTCGGATTTCTGCTATTATGTCCGGATGTTTCTTTCTTTCTTTGAAAAATACGAAACTTTTAAGACAATAAAAAAGTATTCATCTAAGAAAAAGTTGTTGGTATTATCATTTGTTATATCAAAAAGATTATATAGTGTTTCCAAAATCTTACGGACCCAAATCTATTAACCCATCAAGGGTGTTTCTGACATTCCAGCAAAAGATAATCCTTTGTTGACTTATTTGTTTTCTTTGATCAGCCTGCGAATTGTATAGAAAATACACAATTTGAACCACCCAAACAAGTGGTCAACAATGGGTTTACCCGTCAAAATAGTTTGAAGATATAATCAGTTTGAGTCCGTAAGATTTTGGAAGGACTATAACAACTTATTTCTTTAGACGGATAAGAAGGTTTTGTTCTGATGTTTTTGGTGAAGTGTCATTACCTTGAACACTTGACTAAGAATCATGTAAAAGATATTGTGGAACACAGTAATCGTATCCTGAGTAATAAATTGAGCTTGTTATATAATATTATTGATAATTTGATGACAAGGAATTTTTTATTAGTTTTATTATTTCCAGTAAATGAATATAATAATAGCATATTTAATGCAATATAATGTAGAAACCGAGATTGCCGAAATAAACGTAATTTTTCCAAATGAAACTTCTTTATACTATGCCATTTTATAATACTACTGTTTAAGGGTAAAATTAATACGTTGTACTTTTTTTAAGATACTTAAACTGTAAATAATATAAAATTAATGAATTCGCAATAAAACCCGTCATAAAAATAATATGTGCACGTGATTTTCTAATATCTGAAAATTCTTAACCTATCAAGATGCATGCATATAATAATTATTATAAATAACAAGAAGTGTATTTACAATATTAATTTTAAATTTTCAGCGAATCCGGATTAGAAAACTTAAAATTTGGTACCTCCAATTTATTTGAATGTTTGATTCAAAAGAAATAATGAGAAGTATCATTCACAAAAACATTTGGCGTGAATAGATCAGGGCGTTTTGTTAGGATTTGTTAGTCTGTGATATATGGGTTCATCCTTTGATAAGGTTTCATATAGTATACGTTGTGTAAGGTTATACTGTACAAGGGATAAAAGATTGCTTTAATACTATCTGTTAAAGTAGAAATATCAGAGTGAGGAGTAACTACGTTTTCAAACGTACAGTTGAAAAAAATAATATTATTTTGGTTCAAGTTAAGTTTTGTTGTTTCAGATAATCTCTTCAATTACATAGTACATTCATATTTATATAGTATTGCTGAAGATAACACGGCAAGAGTCGTCAATATAGAAAGCATTGATTGTAAATATAAAAGGTATTAGGTTTAGGTCGCACTTGGGATGATTTTTTTTGTTCTTATCATAATTTACTTTTCTAAAGCAAAACAAGTAGTTATTTTTATATTTAAGATTTAAAATTTTAATTTATTTATAGTAAGTTCCAGTATATTTTAATATATTATACATTCATCGTTTGAGCAATAAAACACATACAGGGAGCAGCCAAGCAGAAAATTAAGGAGGATAAATTATATTTCGGAGTTTCGTTGCTGCTATAAAAATTTGAAGTTTTTAGGGACGGGCTTGGTTGTGCTTAATTTGTGTTTAAAAAGCTGATTTTTCACTAATAGGGTGAATCAGCTGGCAAATATTGTAAAAATAGAAAACAATTGGAATTACCTGTTAACTTAATAAACCAGTTTCTCGACCGATTTCTTATCTCCCAGATACGTATGGTTTTCATTGCTTAAAAAATATAATTAAAACTTGTCCCTCAAAACTTTAATTTTAAAGCGAAATTGCTGCAGATTATTTTTATTGATACATACATATCTACTTAGGAACGAATTAACTTACTGAATGAAACAGAACTTTCCTTTCCAATAATATTATTACAATAGCTGTATACCAGAGCCATCTACTGCCAGGTAAACTAATTAAATATGATAACCCGACGTTGTTTCGTTTACAACACTTACATGATTTACAATTTAATTAGTTTACTATTGTAGATAAAATATATTATACATTGCATTTTTTAAAGGAAATAATCAACATTGTTCTCTCTCTTTTTTCTTGTCACACAAGCATTATTACATTTATACCGGAAGTATCATTGATTCATTAGAATTCAAACTATTCCCTAAAATGAAGCTGAGTTACAATAATATTCACGATTTAAAATTAGCTAGTGATAATTCAGAGCCAGAATCGATGAGTGTGTGATTCAGAAACGATTATATATTTATTTTATATTTGGTTCATTATAATCAAACAAAATACAGTGAGTATGATCAGGTAATATTAATCTATATTTCACTTCTGCAAAAGAGTTCTATTTTATTTCGAATACCAGTCACAAGCTGCAAGTTTTACTGTACAATTCCTGTAAGAGTTTATCCCACTTATGAAAAGCAAGTTATCATTATGAGTACCAAATAATAATTGGTTGAAGACTCTTTCATAATACTGTAAGAATCATAAAGTAAGAAACTCTTCTAACTTCCAATACTTTCACACTCAGAAAGTAACAAATGAATGAAGCTCATTATTTGCAACGACCCATTCATACCCAAGAGTTCTCTTCTCTTCTAAAAGTTGTATATTCCCAAACCGCTACATTTCTACTCATGCCAAGTTTGACAAAAGTGCATATCCTTTTCTCTTCTATAGTATATATACATAATTATCTTCTTCCAAACGCCTCTATACACAAACGGCCTATTTTCTCTTTTCTGAATTGTTGCAACTCTTTCTTCTTCAGTAGAATCAAAATTAGTGCACTTGAGAGAAGAAATAAACTTTCCTTTGAAATATTTTCCCTTCCCACACAAATTAGGGAGTTGAACCTACAAGGCATATATCAAAGAACATCCACTGTAGTCAGGTGCTACTGGAAAAAAAGCAAATTAGAATGCAGTAGATTGCACCCGAAAAGGAGAAACGGATTATTGTTCCCCGTCATTATGGTTACGAGGGATCCACAAAAGTTCTTTCTGACGATCATAATGTTACGTCAGGGATATATGGTGGTGTTCAGGGGGTGATTTTGTAATATTAGTGGCATGTTATTATTAATTAGAGGGTGCGAAATGACCTGGTATATATGGAATTGTTACGGTTCGAGGGTACTTTCTGATATATTTCGAAGTGGAGAAATACTTTGTAACACATTATGCAGAATAAATTTAACTTTCCTCCATCCTTGACTGATCACATTATACCTTCTGAAAAGAAAACGCACTTTTGCAGTTTGAAAACATTTGAATACTGACTACGTAACTTGGTTGCTAAAATGTGAAGAAATCATTTAACAAACTAATTGTAGTTGCATTTGACATAACATATTATATTTATTTATTGAAGTAAGTAATATTATAATTGAATATTTTCAATTTTCAAAATAATAATGTGATGCTTTGTACTTGAATTGATTAGCCTAAATGACAAACATGAAGTTAAGTTATTAAGTTATTTGCAAGTTAAGTTATTTCGAGTTATTTGCAGCTAATTTGAATTAGTGAAATGTGTAATAATCTTTTGTCTTTATGTAGTTGAAAACTTTGGAGAGTAACTTAAGGTTTCTGTTTTTAATTCCAGTTGTTTCATTTTGAAGAACGTAATTTAAGCTGTTATTTTCAACAGTAGGCTACACATGCAGTGCCGTAGTCTAATTACAACACAGTATGCAGTACAATTGCTTTTTGATGTACGGTGAAACTAACTTCCAGATAAAAAAAAATTCAATTAGATCATTTTTTTTCATTACTATTGTTTGTAAAGTAGGACTATATAAGGCTATACACATGTACAGTGCTGAACCGTATAAGTAATATAAAAATACGAATAGAGTAGACCATATGTTATATAACATAAATTATAAACTGTTTATTGTCAAAGTTAACATAATATTTCCACCAATGTAATAACATTATTATATTATATGCTGAGAAGTCCAGTCTTGGATAGATTATACAATTACTGCTGTTCTCTATTTCAATATTGTAAGATATGTACCTTTAGGATTTTTTTCTTCTTCTCCGTAATTCGTGGAGTTGATTCATAGAATGTAGACCTCAATAAGAATTCTACCAGAAGGAGTAACATAATGCAGTATTACGATGTGCCGGAATATAATTGCAAATAAATTATCACGGAAGTATGCAAAAAATGGATTATTGCAACTTTCATGTAAGAGATCATGTAATGCTGTTCGCAAATTAATGTAAACCACAAACGTAATAAAGGAAGCACTATGCGACACAGACAGCTTTAATGCTAAAACAACATGACTGAAACCGAAATAAAAACATGAACCGCACCCACCACATATATAAAAAAAATACTTCAAGTGACATAACCTTCTTAACCTGCCCTACTTCTTTCAACTTATCCACCCCCACTCCCCCTGCCCCTCAGTCCACCCATCCAAATAAATACGAACGAACTGTATGGAGTTCCCTACCGACGGAAACGAAATGACCACAGTCTGGCTTTTTAGTGCGAATTCCCCACTTTGTTCACATACTTCTCTTCGATAATGGGCAGAATTAAAAGTTTAATGAGATAGAAGAAACGGCATGAAGTGAAGCGTACTAATAGAACTGATTCTAAATGACAATTAACTACTTCCCAAGATGCATGGGAGTCTTTAGGTTGGAAGAGGAAAAGTGAACTGGGAGTGATAATAGGGTGATAGACTTCCAGGGGAACATTAGTTCATCAAGAGGAATGCTTTTTACTTTCCTTGGATTCAGATGAAGGCAGAGGATTGTGTGGAATTATGCTGTTTTTGGGTGATGGTGGGTTTACTTTTAGTAAAGAGGCGTTTTTGTGTTTTGGAATTGTGTTTCTTTAATAACGGTTGGCGAGAATACTCTCATTTTGGTATAGTCTTACTATTTTTGTTTCGTAATGTTGCGTGAAGGGAGAATGTGCACATTTTGAAGTTTCATATAGCCATTGCACCTGTAAAACGGTAACAATTCAACTTTAACTAATCGGTAATTTATTTACACGGTTCGTAACTGTAAAGATTTCACACACCAATTTAATTTGTAAATATAATACTTTAAAATTTTTTGTTAACGTAAGCAGGCAATACAGTATTTAACATACTCGGTCCATGTTTAAATTCACTACAATTTACAGAAAGCAAATAAGAAAGGTTTTGCATGTTCATTGTACAATTTCTTAGTCAGTAAAACAAAAAGATTGAGGTATACAGTATTAAAAATTGCTAAATTAAAGAAGAACTGTATAAATTTTTCACTGTCACGCTGAATATAACAGCGTTATTTTTGCAAAATATATCAACTCATGACCTTATGGTTTGTAATGGCTTTTGAAACGTATACTCCTCTCAGCTCATTAAATAAATTAGTGGTTTACTCCACAGGTAGACCAAAACACATTAATTTGGTTTTCTTGTCAATAATTAACAATTACAACACCTACACTCGTCAGGTATTTCCATGAATACTTTAAATAAATACCACAACCTCCTGTTAATACTTTGGAAGTACAGAAATAGGAATTTCTCAAATTTCTGGTATAAGTAATTAGGTTATTTATGTACGATGTATATTTTTGTAACACTTATTTATAACAGGGATTTGTCAATACAGTAATGACGCCAATAATACTATTTTGTGAAAGGTTAAAACTGTAAAATATTCACTCTCAAATTAAAAATAACTATATACTTAGAAAATAGCACTGATTGTTTGGAAAACATAAGTGGGCATACTTGAGAGAGAGAAAATAATAGAACATTACCGATAAATACTCTACTGAAAAATATTATTTTCGAAATGTAACATAGATAAAATCTCAAAAAATTCATTTTATTGGCATCAACAATCATATCGAAAATCTTCAGATATTTAGAAAACTTCGGTAGAATATTAATGACATTTCTGAACCCCAAGTTTGTTCTCATCACTTTTAGAAGAAGAGTTGGAGCTATTCGCTTCTCTTTATTACTTGATCCAGGAGTATTAAATGCCCGATTTTCATCGTCGTACTAACACACATCCTTTATGAAATTCTTGATTTGGTTTGCCAAACCTCAGAAATATTTATCTACAAAATGACGAAACTTCTCTTTGGACATAAAACCCACCAAGTAATTTCAGAGCGATATGATATATTGTATTAGATATATACATTTTATTACTTGTCTTTGGATATAGTCTATAAACTGAACTTAAGAGATGGTTTATTTAATATTAAAGGAGCACGTATTGTATAGATTGGTTTAATAGCCGTCTTAGTAAGACTCGTATATTCGAACGATATATTCCCAATTTCAGGTTGTTCACTTATAGTTCTTGTCTTTCAGAAACATCGGAGGCAGTAAATTATATCTCCAGCTTATTGAGCGTTAGCGTGATGATAATCTGTTCTAACATGATTTTGCGCTTTTTTACTGGTAAGTTTAATAATTTATTTTTCTTTTCTTTAAATGATTTTACGTATAACAGTGATAATCAGAGCCCCAGAAGAACAACCCCACTTTTAGTTTTAAGACAACGATATCTCCAACGCGAGTGAGGACCTTGTAGAAAGAGCAATCACTTCTTCCATGCCCCATGCTAACAATCATTCTCTCCCAAGGCTCACTTGTTTCCATAAATGAACAGAAGTACAGTATACTGAATCGAGCGGGTAACTTTGAATAGAAACCACTTAACAATAACCGAGTAACTAGATTAAGATTATGTGTAGCAAACTAAGTTTTACGATTTTGTGCAAACTGACAACCGAAATTTTGCTGCAAAAAGTCATTTATCTATTTAAAAAATAATGTAACAGTTTTAGTACTATAATGCTATTTCAGGTTAAAAACATTTCATTTCACATAATATATCACATTAATCCAGCTTTATATTAAATTTTCGCGATCTGCCAAACAGATGTGATTAAATTGTTGTTCGGCGTACAAATATTAACAGAAAAATACCTGAACGTTTAATATGATGCCATTTAATCATAATCAACGTTCATTCAGAACTCAGTGGATTTATACAAAATGATTGTAAATACTGTATAACGGGTCGATTGACCTACATGCATGAGAATAAACACATTATTATTATTATTATTTAAAAAAAAGGAATTCTTCAATACATTTTCATAACATTTAAATATGTAGAAAGCGATAAAATGAAGCAAATTTTAGATAGATAAAAAAACAGCGTACAGATGAATTCATCAAAGTGGAAAAATCCTTCAACATTACTCTCTCACCTACTGTATTTTCATCTACACTATTCCACCTTTTATCAACAGTGTACAGTGCTCTGAAGCAGACGTAACACCACGATTCATTATATGCAAAACAAAAAACAAGAAAAAACAGAGAACAAAAGAGTTTATCTTGTAATGATGGGAAATACCATACACACCACTACGATGCTGTAGACCCATTTACGATTTACAAATTTCCTCAGAATTGATCGT
Source organism: Campodea plusiochaeta (assembly GCA_034698565.1). Classification (NCBI taxonomy): domain Eukaryota; kingdom Metazoa; phylum Arthropoda; class Diplura; order Rhabdura; family Campodeidae; genus Campodea; species Campodea plusiochaeta. The sequence continues at coordinate 9,507 of JAQIWE010000240.1, forward strand.
AATCTTCGCAGCCCTTTTACTTACAAAAAAGATGGTGAAAAAAAAGGAAGAAACTTTATATCAAAATGATGGATGCTTTTCAAGATGGTGCCTTTTATGTTCTGCGAGAAATGAAGAGCAAAAGATGGATCTTTCTTCTATTTGAGTTTAGCTGATCACTGACTCTAAGCTGCGGTGTATTAGAGGCGATATGAAGTTACTTTTCTTGGCTAGGAAGTTTCAAGAGTTAGTTGAATATATTAATACGTGAAAAATATTGTTTTTATTGTAATGATTGGAATGATATATGGTTTTGGTTATTATTTATGATCAGGAGTGATTCTGAAAGTTTTCATTTACATTTGGATGGAAAGATTGCAGTGAATTCTCTGACTGTACTGGTTACGGTATAGGAAGGAAATATCTGTGTTTAAATCTCAGGAGACCCAATTTTTAATGACAAGTTTAATATTTATTTCATGTGACTTATTTAGTGGGTTTAAGTAGTTATTCAATGAAATTGAGTGATATGAGCTATTTAATCACTAAATAATAGGCACACTTAATTTTATTCTAAACGTTTCTTCATACTAACAAAATTACCGAATAAATTGTTAATTTTGATATTACAATGAAACGTTTGGAACCAAATTTTGCCTGTTGTTTAGTGGTTAAATAGCTCATATCACTCTACTGCGATGATTGACATAATTATTTAATGTTTTAACGCCAACTTTATTCAGGTTTTGTTCAATAGAGAATTAGGGAGTGTAATTTATATTTGAATATAGTTTATGACCGTGACATAATTATTTTCACACTTATACATTATAGTCGCTTTGTTTGATTTTAAAATTTGAGTGTTTTGCCCCAGGGTATACTGGATGCCTTTCACTTCGCTTTCAGTGGCTTTTAATTACTACAAAACAGTAATTTTTATGTACTATACTGTAAAAGTACAGAACTTGCGATTTAGATATTATTGCCGTAAAAAATTATATCTTCATATAGAAATAAAAAAATCCTATTTTGTTTATGATTACTACAGTAACTGATTTGAAGCACAAACCAGCAATTTAATATAACAATATCTTTGTCAGTTAAAGGAGTATTTTTTCACAGCGTGAATAATTTTTTCCAACACAGCTTAACGGCCTTTTGGGAAAACGAGTACAATTGAGATCAAAGAAAGTAAAACGGCGTGTGCGTTGGAAAAGATGGCTTCCCGCTGTGAAAAAATTCTCCTTTAACATATCACTGCTGGTTAACCAATTAATACTATCATGATCGTACATCAGATACATATGACAGCTTGAACACCAATTTTTGCAGTTCTGAAAAATTCTATTTACAAATAATACCTCTGGATTTTTTTACCCTTGTTCTTGACTTATGCAACCATGACAAATAAGTGTTAAATGTACCACTTAAAGCAACCAACATTCTTTGTCATAGTCAAATACTCATGTTAGTTCTATCTTTTCTGAGCACTGATATTATACATTCTTTATAAGGTTTACACAAACACTGTAATGCAAGTTAATTTCTACGTTCTTGTTTCTACTAAAGAGAGATTTTTTGTTTAATGTTTAGAAAGATTTCTGGCATCATATATTCATATTTGCCACAGTTTCCTACATTTACCTCGAACTGTAGAAAGAGAGGAATCTGAATTTTCAAGCTGGAAATTCAGGGATAGTTCCAAGCAAACAGTAAAATTTGCAATCAACAGTAATATGTGATTGAGAGATTTCCTCACAGATTTCAGGTATATAGTTATAATAAAATTCAAAATATTTTGAAGGTACAATCTTTTCACATCAGTATATTTTTTATAGGGCCGATATACAAACAGGTGTTTACATTTACGTATTGCTAAGAAAGTTAGATATAGGCAGGAAATGAGTTTAGATATTTAATTTAAAATTCTAGATTTCAAACGTGTTATTACGTATTTGAAAAGATATTAGAGTCTGTCCTTTTGTCCTCTATGTACATGTTAATCGTAGTACTGTATTTATATAATCAGTAAATCCTTTGCATTATCTATGAACTCATCATTTAATCCTTTGTATTATCTATGAACTCATCATTTAATCCTGTGCATTATCAATGAACTCATATTATTTGCAAAATAAGTTATTAATTCTCTAATTGATTAACACTATTACACCATTTATGTAATAATGTGCAGAAACTAACCTTTGAATAAATACATTTTTGAAACAAGTTCCAAGCAGGAACCACTGTACCTCACGAATAATTCTACTACCCGAAGTATTACTTTATTGAAAGATCGTGTAAAACATTCAATCTTTTGGATTTATTTCATTGACTTTTACTGTAACTTTGTTCTGTGCGAACTTTTCTACTTTTAACATATTCATTTCTTCATTACTTCACCAGAATTCAGTTACGATATAATATTTTAAAGATTCGAATTCTGCTGCCGATATATTACGGAAATTAAAATAGCTATCGGTTTTATAATATAGCCATGCAAGTTTTGCCGTATACTTTGTATTTTTTTCTATCTGGTTTCTCATTCTGCACAACACATATTTTATAGGTTTACATGCACCAAAATATGTACTGCGGTTAGTAATGGCTTTAGTCAGATTATTTGCAAATATCTGAGTCGTGAAGAAATATCGTATTTCGTTGAATTTATTTCAAAGCTAATGGACTGATTATGTTAAGTTCAAGATTAAACGAAAATCCAGCAGATTCATACTGTTTGATTCTGAATTAGTTTTCTAGTTAAAATTAAATTATCATTCAAATCTATAACGACAATTGGTATCATATATGACAGTGTACACTATACATGTTATATTTTGATGTTTTAGTTCAGAAGCTTAACTAAATTTATGAAAAATTTATCAACGGCGTCTTCATTATTTTACTGTACAATCCATTTACTTCCATTGGTTGTCATCTTGTCAACTGTTTATTTTCTACAAATTATAGACCCTATGTATTTAAAATATGTTTTTCAAGGAAAAGACTAAGGCGTCCTAGTCTTATAGTTTTTCTGAAGATTTGTGAAATATTTTCAAGTCATGGGCATATAAAGAAAACTGTGTGAAGATGTCTGAATATTAAACAATTCTGGTTAATGTAAAAATAGTTTTTTTTTTCACCACCGAAAGTCTTATAACAGAAGAATGACAAGCAAAAACCTTTTCCTAAACTATATTTTTAATTTCAAATGAAGAATATCATTTCATTTACAAATTAAAAACGTAAAAAATGAAATTCAGTTTTGTAACATCATATATTATTGTTTTCATTTTACTGGAAATAAAAAATTACAATTTCCTTACACGTGAGGTAGCTTTCCAATAACTTTCAAAAACTTCCCTTACAAATTAATTGTTTCGGTAAACACTCAACTCTTTGTCGGTTCAAAACCTCTTCTGAAAATCATACCAAATGTTCCTTCAAGAACTTTTCCCTTGTCCCTTTGAGGTAAAAAAAGTTTTCCTTCGACGTTATTCTATACATAAACTAGGGGAGGAGAAAAGTTGTCATTTTTCTCTTTTTCGCAGGAAAGGGTGTAAATGGACCAAACCTCTGGGAATCCATTCACAACGAATAGAGACAGTTTTTGTGCATGCGAAAAAAAGTGCATTTCTACAGATAAAAGGTTCTCTAACCAACTTCACCAATGCTCAACATTTTTTCACTTGTTGATGCACACGAATGTCTACTTCTTATATACCGCGATTCGTATCAAGACACTCGTTTTCAACTGGAGTCGAAAAAACGGTTCACTCGCCATCTTGGAAAAGTTCTTAGAGGTGAAATCTGGTTGGAGTCAGTAGAAGCTCATTTTCAAAATGGAGTATCATTCAGTGGAAGATTTTATTGAAAAATTTATATAGCTGAATAATATATTTTTTTTACGTCATTTATTAATTGGAGTGTTTCACGCTCTTTTTAAATATGGAGTTCTTGACGACATTATACTTTGGTTTGTAAGACGTTATCATGTTATTTATTAAAAGGATAGTTTATGAATATATTCAGTATTTTCTTGTAATTGACAGATGATGGTAAAGAAAATACTCAATAAACACTTTTTACAATAATAAATGATAAAATATTACTCACGAAGGAAATGATTAAAGGTGCAAGCAAAAAACTTTGCAGCATCACTCAATCCTTCTTCATAGAGCTTCCATCATCATCTCTAATATTCACCGTCAACCTACTAACCTTAAATGCACCATCAACATTATAACAATAAAACCATGAAAAGCTTCTAAACCCACGATGAAAAACCTTAAACCAAGAACCCTAAACAAAGAAGTTAGGAAGGTGTGTGATGATAAGAAGACAGAAAGGGAGAGAAAGACTCACCCTGCAGTACCCCCACTACGTCACCTAAGCGAGTTGTGCCATTTTTTGTATTTACGCCCCTCTAAGAAGTAGAGTAGAAAGCTGGAAAGCGTTAAGAAAAGACCTGAAGGAAATTGGCCTCAACGACTCACGTCTACTCCAGTGCTTCCTGTCATTTCCCACGAGAAAGAAGAAGAAGAAGAAAAAGAAAACGAAGAAAGAAGAGAGGAAAAGATCAACTCAAAAACCAAGAGAGAGTACCTGAGTTTCTGCCTGCCTTATTATGACTACTTACAAACAAATTAAGGAGTTGGGAATAACTCTTTAAGCGGATGGACTCTCACCAGAAAATGTCTGCTTTGAAGTAGGGTAAATATTTACTTAACTACATTTTGTTTGTTTTTATATAATTGAAAGTATAGTCTTCCATTTACTTACTAAAGAATTGTTGAACAATTACGGAAGAATGGGAAGGTCTAATGATGCATTAGATCTTATTATGAATGTTATTTCCAAGATAATTTGAAATTGATCTCCAATTATGTTATGATGGTACAGCTAAACTAAATACACCGTTATGTTTCAATTTATTCTCGACTATAGTTGGCTGAGGAGCTTAGCAATGTGCCAGCTTTTAGGTAATCCATTCAAGTAATAATTAAAAATTATCATCTAAAACATTCATTTATATTTTGAAACATTTATTAGTCAGCATTACCAGACGTATTGACAGTAGATTTTTAAAACATTCTTTGGTTCCAACTTACAATTTTATTATTTTATACTCAATCCACCAAAATTTCCAGCTTATAAGGAAATAAATTTCTTACAACGTTACTGCTGTATTTTCAAATCATAAACTTTTCACATAAAACGATTAGAAAACTCTTAAAGACCAACTATACATTGTGAAATCGCTTTTAAAGATATAAAACCTTACTGTATCCGGAAAACTTTTCAGTAGTACTGAGTAGGTTAGAATACGTATTACTTGGGAAATCCTTGTGACATTTAACGCGATCAATTTGTCATGAGAATCTAGAATAGTAAAGAGCAGGAGTAAGCCACATCAGAGACCATCAACTAGCCATGCTGGATATTACAAAATCCAACGTAAAGCTTCTTTATATATTATTTAACGCTTCCAAAGGGACAAACCGGACGTTCTTTCGACCAATGGACCTTGTGACTTTTAGACAATTTGGATTTTTTACTCTCATTTAAAGTGGTTGCTGGATTTTAATTAGATGGAAAGTGAACGGTATGGATTGTTGCTTAAGTACAGATAAGAATTTAAATTGTTATAAAAGTTTAAAAGAGTGTAAGATATTCTTATATGAAATGTATCAAGTACAATCTAGAATACAGTGTCAACACGTCATATTTCTGATTAGTGTTTAAGGTGTATATCTTTTTCCTTAGGTAGTTTTGGCGTGTTTGTAAGCATTACTGTACTTCTCCACAGATTAATTATTATTACGTCAATATTGTACTTTCAAAGTGACACAATATATACTGTCCTTTACTTTACTGTGTGAATGAATGTAAGACATCTGAATATATGGATTTATGTTGTCCTTTTTTAATTCAATAACAGTAATTGTATCTTAAATTATGTTGATTCAGAGCAGACTATTATTAACCAACTGAAGCAAAAAAAATTAAAGAATAATAAAACTAAAACAGATTTGTATTTTCTGAACATTTTAACAGTACTTTCGGTAATAACTAGCGAGGCAAAGTAAGATATAAAACCACGACAATAATGCCGAGAAGTAATATTGCATTTCTGAATTTTCACATTTCAATCTTGTTATTCGGTGTAACTGTGGTAACAGTATATTTACCTGATTCTACTGAAGTTTCCATGTAATGTACAGTATATTGCTAAAAGTTCGTACAGTGAAATTTTCAATATATACAACTCAAAACTAATTTACTGCCCAAGAGATGTAAAGCAACATCTAAAGTGGTAGAGTTTTTTATGTACACAACGCCAGTAGAGTATTGCATTCATTTCACTATTTGAATTTAATGTTGGCACAGCTTTAAAGAAGATAGTGCCATTGTTTCTGTTCTCTGTCTGAAGTATGTTTCTGTACATGATATTTCGTTGTATTTTTCATAATGTACGTTTGAAAATATGCTTTAATGTTTTTTTAGTGCATATTCATAATAATTACATTTCTGTTAAATCATTAACATTGTTGTAAATTAAAAGTAGAATAGAATAAAAAAAAATAGAAATCCTGCTGATATATAAAAAAACTTAAAACATAAATATTATTAAGAACACTAACAAATTTCCATTATTGGTTTGAACACCTCAGTAAAGATAATTATTATTAGTTATAGTATTCACAATTTCTGGTTGGAAAAATATTTTTTATATTTTTTTAGCAATCAAACATGCAGAAAAACAATATATCCAAAATAAATAACCTTGACAATACAATATATACATTCATGCATTGTAAAATTATTAATACTCACAATAAATTGTCATAGTCTTGGTTTTGGTATCTTCATCTTGAAAGGAAGAAACTTTGCATGTATAATTTCCACTCATGGCAGTAGTTGGATGTAAAATCCTTAACGCCCGATGAATTTGGAACTTATCGAGAGAAGCATTATAACTAAGATCAACTTTATCTTTAAGGATACCCAATGCCTGAGGCTGTCTCGGTGGTATCCATTGGTAAACTGGTTGATCATTGAAAGACCATTGAATTATAAGTCCATCTGCAGATTCTGATGGGAGAATAATATATTCACAGTCCAACACTATTGATTCTTCAGTTCCATTTCTTAAAACTGATGGGATACGAAGTTCTTTGATTTCCAAACACAACACATCTGAGGGAGAAATATTTATTTTATTAGCATGTGAAGTTTACTATGTTTTAGTTTCACTTAGAGTACATGCATTAAGATCAATTTGATTAAAATAAAAACCAATTGAAAGAAACTCTTGTTCTATTTCTGAAAATATATGGTTTTATATTAATCGGAGTCATATTATGACCGTTACAGTCTTATAACTAAAAAGTGTCAAAAATAAAAGTTGCCAACTATTGTATACATTAATTTATTTTGTTATGTGTACCAGTACTACCACGGGCAAAAAATATATTTTTGAAGAATATCTTATTTTGATCTTTATTACAATGATAAACTGCAATATGTGTGAAATTTTCAAAATAGCTTTTGCAGTAACAGCCTGCGAATGTTCTCTGCCCAAAACACCACATTTCATTTTCAGATATATTACTTTTTGGACACCGCTAAAAATGGCGATACGGCGAATATTAGACCACTATTATTAGTCAAAAAGAATGGCTAAATCACAAAATTCATAAAAACATGGATTTTTTGTTACTTTTAGGCTTCACAAAGAAATGAAGATTTAAAATTTTTTATAACATTAGCAACTTTTATTTGGCACATATTTTATTTATAAGGCCGTACCGGCCTCAATACGTCACGAATTGTTATCAAAACCAGATATTTTCAGAAAGAGAACAAGATTATCTTTCAATTAGATTTTATTTCAAGATTCTAGCTTTACTATGGCAGAAAATATTGCATTTCATAAAGTGGTACGTTTTTTTGGGGCTACCCTGTATAGTATATAAATTATACTGACAAAAAATATTCATGCATCTGGTGGGATTTTAACCCCATATCACCGGGCTTGTGCGTTAATATATTTATTTTCATCGTATTTATTTCCCTTACATACTTTTTAAAGAATTATTAGTATAAAAGCATGATGAAATTCAATGAAATCATTTTAAAATCGTTATAAGAATTCTTAATAACTTTCGTACCGCACCTCGTACCACGGTGGCCACTGAAATCCCAACCGCCTGTTACATCTTTTCTCCTCCCATGGAAACCTAGGCCAATCATCTTCATGGAGGAATAGAAGACTCCGAATGTAAGTCTGTTGGTTTCTGTTAGCTTCATCGAGCTTTAATTTTCTTCTTGCCACTTTTACAACTGCAGCCATTGTTGTCCTGATGTCATAATATCCAAAACAATATCATTTTCACTTTCACGAGGCACAGCACACGAACACAAATGAATTCCTCTTTTGCTTGTCTGACCACTTCTTGTTTCACTTTTTTTCCCTCCTGAACCCCGAAGGCAATTTGGTGTGGTAGAAGATTTAGCCGCATAAGGATATACGACTCAAGAGATATAGTACACAAATATTTGCAATCTGTAGTGCCATGGCAAATATTAACTGAACCCTTTCAAACCGAGATTACAATTGAATTTCCATAATGTGACAAAGCTTTCTTTAAACAAAACTGTTATAACTTATCTTGTAAAATGGAAGCAGAGGTAAATATACTATTTCAAAATATGTTCGATTAGTAGTTTGTATATGGTGATGAAGCTCATAGAATTGTTAAATTTTTAATCCATCTGATAATGTAAGTTTTTTTATATGTTTTATCGATAATATTTTAATTAATTTTAATTTTGTTTGTAGATTGAGTGACCCGATGTTGAATCGTATAGATATGAAATCGGTAGTCCAACAATAAATAACTTCCATCAGTGCAGAGTTGGGTTTATTATATATCGACTATTATGAGCTTCCAAATTAAACCACATACTGGTATAATACAAGTATAACTGATGAGCCTTTAAAAGGCGAAACAGCTGTCTTATACCATGTCTATTCCTTGGTGACTGATACCCCAAACCTTTCAACTTAACTATACAAAATAATATAAACTTTATAAATAAAACCGTAACTCAGAAAGAAATCGTGGAAGCCCATAGCCTACGTTTGAAAATCAGTTTACAATAAACTAGAAAAATTTACGGAATAATTCTGTATTACTGTCTGAATATAGAGTCTTCTTGCATGTGAATAACGTAACTCCGTATTCCATTCAGTTTTATAACCAGATCCATAAGTACTATAACATTAAAATCTATGTATTGCATCATGTTTATATGATAAAAACATTAATTTGTTTTGAAACTATAATCCGATTAAAACTGAACCAATAAAACTCTAAAAGGTACTCATATTGTATAATGCTGTTAATGGTCTATTTGGAGATTATTTTGATCTCATGTTTTGTATGTAAATCTCTAATGTGCGGTAGAATTCACTCATACAGGGTGGACCAGAAAAACTTGGTCAGATTTTCCAGCAGCAATATTTCAAACACTATTTAAGCTGGAGACATAAAACTAGCACTAAATTAAAGTTCTATCAATTCTCTTTCGAACAATGTATGGGTTGTTTGATCAGAAAAGGCACAATCGTAACCATGGCCAATTTACAAAAAAGTACCGAAAATAAAAGTTGTAAAATCAGATAAAGAGGAAAAAATCATTTTTCTTGGATTATAATGGGGTAACAGATGGTAAACCCTAAATATTTTTCTATACCTTGAAATTAATGTAGAAATCTAATTTTGATAAATTTATTCTATATGCAGCAGTTTTCTGTCCTTCATATTCTGCTTCCTAAAGCAACAACGTGAAATTTAATGAAAATCCGTTAAATATAGAATTTTTACTAATCAAATTTCCTCTAACATTTGCAAACATTTCATTAAAATAGTCTGATACTATTAAAAACTGGCAAAATTGCGAGTGGATGCAATAAAAAATGCTCGAAAAAATGCCTTCTTTTCTCTTTTTATTTTCTGATTTCATCAAGTGAAAAGTTACCAGACCCTTTTCTTCCGCCCCCCCCCCTCCTCCCCAACCTTCTTTTATACAACTCCTAAAAATATCCAGCACATATTTATTATACTTACTACATATATACCTGCTCGGTGCAAGACCATTCTGTTTAGAAGTAATAATTAAAGATCGTGGATAAAACGACCCGTTTATAACAACATGCCAAATAATCCATATAATAATTATGAGAACTACTTCTGACAGTAACTGTATAGATTGTTATTATTGCTTGCTATACACCCAACGAGAATGGGTTTGAAAATATTACTTCTATCTTTAGTAATGGTTTTGCGAATTCGTGCATTTAATCCAGTAACTTTAAAACAAAGTGGTTTTCAAAGCTCAAAAACAGTTTCTAAATTTGTAACTGATTTACGTAATCGGTATTATCCCGATTGCAAACTGGTTTGGGGTAGTGACAGTCTCGTTTCTGATGTACCGATCTGGTTCACAAAACATTTAAGTGGAAATTATTCAACCTATGAATTAGTGAATCGGAAAAGATCGAAACACAAGAGTAGAGGCGGGACAATTTTTAGATCACATATTCGAGCATACGATCTTCTTAACGGAAAACACCATGGAAAAGTGACCCCGAACAATGATATTTGTAAACTCTATATTCTCGATAATTCTGTAGAATACCCGAAAAAGCTTTTGTCATTTTTCGATCAGAAGTTTCGATTTCCAACATTAAAGAATGTTAATATCATCTGGATAACTGATAACTATGATCCTCTTTTGTGGTTTGAAGTGTTTACCGATATACCTCAAGTGCTAATAGTTTCCTCATCTCAAATTTCGAATGACGTGAGCATTTCACAAAGATGTTATTTCTGTGATGAAGATAAGGAATACGTCGTTGGATTTAAAGAGCTACCTGCAATTTATAAAAATAATACTTTTCAACAAAATATTTTTCCTAAGTTCAATATGTCAAGTGCATCTAATAGGTCTTTAGATTTAATATTGATGAATGTAAATCCGTTGTACATAAAGCAAGCCTTCAAAGATCTTTTGTTAACCATGGAAAAACTTTATTCTTTTAAATTTAAATTGGAATATGCTAGTATTGCACAAACTACACTCGGACATAAGATGAATTTCAATTATTATCGAAGTTTAGATTTTTATTTTACACCGGCTTTCACCACAGCTAATTTTACATTTTACATTTTAGAGCCCAGAAAAGTGTATTTGTGGGATGCACTGTTAAAAATTTACGAACCTCAAATCTGGATTTTTCATACTATTGCGATAATGATTATAACTTTAATTTTCACGAAACTTCAAAAAATTAGTTCGTCAGAAAATATTTGGTCTGTACCAATTTTCATAAATCAAAGTGTATCGAATTTCCCAACTCAAATTTGGGCAAAAATGATAGTTTGCTTCGTAATGGTATACGTTTTAATCATTAATAGCACATTATCAGGTAAATTTCTGGAATATTTAATGTATCAGGTATCGATATCCAGTCCAGAATCATTCAAAGATCTGGAACTGAATGGATACCACTGGATTGTTAGGCAAGATGAGCAGTATATTTTTGACCATTTTTTGTCGCCAGAGCTCGGATATCAGTTATTGAGTTATGAATACAATGAAGATATTCTGCAGGAAATAGAAAGTCACACTGAATTTGATGTTTCAGATTTTAGATGCTACACAAATAATATCAGTAAAAACCAAGCTTGTATCATTATCCTCGACGAATATGATGAAATAAGATTTAACGTTTTATTAAACTTCACTCCAATTTATATGCCTAAAGTAGCTTGGCAACAGCAGTATGTAGGGTTCGCAACCAAACATCCATTTCTGTTAGACACATTGAGTAAATTTGTTGGTAATATTAACAGTGGTGGAATTTATAATTACCGCGCAAATATTGAAGATCATATTTTAAAAGTTAAAAATAGGTTACAATTATTTCCTGAAATTGATAAACCCCCACTTACATTAGATGTATTTAAATTACCCATGGGTATTTTATTGGGTGGAATTATCTTAGGTGTTATAGTTATCATTGTAGAACTATCATGTTGAATATTTATTCTCTTATTGTATATATTAATAACGGTGATTTATTTGTAATAAATTAATGAGCTGCTGTTCAATTTCATTATTATTAAACCCAATTAATCGGATGCTAATAAAGAATAAAAATGTAATTCAAGTCAGGTTTCAATATAATTATGAATGAATTAAATGCCTACACCATGCTGCGTACGATTTCATGTTTAACCGTGGTGTGGGTAGACTACAGTACATACAGTAAGTCAGTAACCCACTAACGTTTACAAGTGTGACTAATAGAAAATAAATATGTCTGACTTTGTGTAAATCGAGTAATAGAAGATGTAATACAACTTACTTATTTGATATGTTTTTACAATGGGTATAGGAAATGCAGTTTTACTCTTTGCAGCAGAAGACTAATATCTAGAAACCTTGCAGCGTACACTTCATAAGCAGCGGAAAAAAATCTACTGGAAAAGTGAAATACATAATTCGAAAGTTCTTAAAGATAGAACTCACGTAACGATAAAAAATATTTTAACGAAATAGTTAAAACTTATAAGGTTTAAATGTGGTATTATTTCACGAAACCATGCTCGACATATCGGCAAGAGAATTCTAATGCAGTATAAGATAAAAGTCAGAAGAACGCCTGTGCTCCCTATATTTGGTCAAAACCTTATTCAACATAAAACATCATAATTATAAGGTCGGGGCATCAGGAAAATTAAAATGACATTTCGTTTGAATGCTGTGATATATACAGTCAATTTTGAGCTTATTGGATAACAAAGCAGTTTAACCGATAAAGTTTAAAATAGCTTTATAATTATTTACAAAAAACACTGTGACCCTCCCCCGAGAAAAATATTTCTTGACACACCCTTATAAATCGTCCAGAGACAGTTTATGACCGAAAATAAAAATTTGCACACTCTTTCAGTTTTTTTCGTAAATATAAAAATACTGTTCTCACATTCTTAATTCTCTTCTTTTCCTTTTATTTTCTCAATTCAAATATTTTCATCAACTTAGCCTGCCTTTTCATGCATTATAGCTCCTGCTGTATAAGAATATCTATTATACTCTTTCATATATAGTTCTTTTGTATAAGAAAATATATGCATTACAGTAATTAAAGATGGTACTATTTGATAAACCTACTGGTTTATAACTGCGTATTCCAAATAATTGATATATTTTTATGGGACCTATTTCTAATAGCAACTTGATATATTATTGTTTGCTATATTATTGCTTGCTGTCATAAAAATGTGTCTAAAAATACTATTTCTCTATTTAATAATGGTTTTACATATTTATATATTTACTCCCACAATTTTAAAGCAGACTATTTATCAAAGATTTTCTACACATTTGTAACCGATTTACGTATCGGTATTATTACGATTGCAAAAATATTGTTTCGGTAAAAAAAAAGGGGGGGGGGGGGGTTGTTGGGAGCAGCATACATATCTGTTGAAAGTAAAATAAAATAGAATGACTGAAAAGAAAAAAAATCTTTAAATGGATTGAAAGGATACAACTGAAAACTCTTTATAGTCATTTGTTATTTCAATTTTTCTGGTTTATTCTTATTATTGTATATAATATACTGTACCTTCAATAGTGGTTGCAACAAAATAATATTCAGTTTCATTAACAATTTTAGCCAATTATTTTTTTGTTTTAGCGTTTGATTTTGAGGAGATAGATAGTTTGAAGACTTGTGTTCTTAATTTCATGTCAAAGTTTGGTCAAGGAACAACAGAGATAGCGCCATCTCTATTATACCTATTTGGTTTAAGAAACATTTAAATGAAAATTATTCAGTAGTTCAGTTAGTGAATTGGGAAACATCGAAGCACAAGAGTGACAATACGGGTACTTTTAGATAGTATCTGTCAGCGTATTAAAAAATTGTAAACGACAGTCAGGGGAGGCGCCACAGGGGGGGGGGCGACGGGGGCTCTAGCCACCCCATCGGGCAAGTATGACAAATTTTCGGGCAAAAAAATAAATTAATAAATAATAATAACTTTTTTTTTACCGATAAGTAATATTTACAAAGCGAAATTCTAATATTAGTGAATATATTATGACAAAAAATTTCGAAACTGTCAAAAATATTGATATTTTAGTGTTGTTTTTATTTATTTTTCTCAGATTATTGCAGTTTTAAAGACTTGAAAAAAGTTTGCTGATTTTCAGTTGGCTGGGATTGGAACAATGTTTGTCGATCATTTTCAAATATTTTCAGTGCCCCCCTGTTGGACAGGGCAAGCACCCCTACCGGGCAGTTTCTGACGCCACCACTGACGATAGTGCAGTCATGGGTAATTGAATGAACTTTTTAAAATTTTAAATAGCTCATCCTGTAAGTGGTAAATAAATAAATAAATATCTTTATTGATATGGCCAACAGCCTCCACAATATACAATACAATGAGAATTATTATATTGATAGAGTATAATAATAATAAATAATTAAATATCATTATAAATGTTACATAATCATATATTTACAAAATTGAAAATACTATAAAATCTGTACATAACTGCAGTATAATGAAAGGATCTATTTGACAAAGTTAGATTAATAATATTTTATGGATAGTGTAGTAATGTTATATGAGTCACAGTATTATTCAACAAATGTTGACTAATATTATGTTATAATATCAGAAAGTCAATTTAGCTGCAGGTAACCCTTTCAGTTGAACCAAATGTCGTTAAAGGTCCATTATTTTTCGGAGAGATTTTCAACACAGATTAAAGGTTCCTTGATAATCGAGTACAATAGAGAACAAATAAAGTGAAACGCGACTTGTGTGTTCTGTGTTGGAAAATGGGATGGCGTGCTAAAAAATATTAAAGGCTCTTCCACCCAAAGTGAAAATTGAGTTCCGGGATAGGGATTCCATGTTAAATTCAATATTATTTTAATGCTACTTTTTTATTCAATTATGTAGTGTTTGGTACCATTAAATTCAGGGTGAAGTTTTTTTATTCTTATATCTTTTCAGATTTTTAAGTATATTATTAAAAGAAAATATTTGTTTAGGCAAAAAAGCGATTATGATTTTAATTATTTTTTTAATCATTGGCATGATATATTAATGACATAGGGCCTAATGAAAATAAAAAGATAGAAGAATGTTGTTTTACATGTATAACCCAAATTGGTATTTGTTTTTAAGTTGCTATAAATTGTTAAATTATAATTCAACAAAACTTTTTGTTTATTAATATAAATAGTACAATCCGAAATCAAAAAATACCGAATTGTGGCAGTATCTGTTGAGTAATAAAAATTTAAAATTTTGACCCCTCTGACTTTCAAATTATTTGACTCTTAATATTTAGAACTTTGGGATAATGAGTCGATTATCAAAACAGCGGTTCTTTCTCCATATATTTATGTTTGATAAAAACTACAATATTTTTAAATCACACTCCACGAAATAATTAATTAATATTCCAGTAATATGCAGGGTGAATACAAAATAATTTCACTTTTGATGTATGAGCAATTTTCATATTCAAAAATAAATGTATAGATATATTTAGAACGAATGGAATAATAAGACATGGGGTTTATTGTTAAATTAAAAAAAAAATGACATTTTTTCACAATGACATAATTTGTTCAACCTAAAAACGACAGCCTTTTGATAAAGCATACCTTACTTGCTTGCAACGTTGATGAAAATTTTATTTATAATGTTAAAAAGCTAATAATTTAGTTTAATAAACTTTGATAAGATGTAAATAACGTCTCAAAGTTTCAGAAAAAATCCTCCAGTATACTTTCCACACAAAAAGATTCCATATTTGGTGAATTTCTTATTTAAATACACAGAGGGTGAAATAACGTTACCCAAGAAGTATCTTAAACATGAATACGTCACTTAATCTCCGTACGAGCATACGTTCATAACGTTACTTCTTGTGCATTTGGATATGAAATTCAACTTCGAAAAATTATTGCTCTAAAAGTACTTATAGGATATTTCTGAAGTTTTGAATAATATTTTATATTTATGTGAAGCTAATAATAGCAAAAAATCAGCTAAATATTAAGTGACATTGTAATCACCCTGTATTTTAAATAGATAAATGTATACAAAAATTTTAACTGCTTCATTCACAAATCACAATAGGAAAATATAATAATAGTAATAAATGCCTAATAATATAAAATATTTTAATACATATATATCTGAAACATAAATACTTTTAATACAGTTTTAGCTAAACGTATTATCAGGAAATGTAGATTTTTATTTAATTATTATTAATCTCCACATAACATTCTTTGTAAAATAAAAGTTCATCGTAGTATTAAAAGGCAGTTAATTACATTATTATGGTACTTTTTTATATTTCAGGTATCATGTGGTAGTGATGTATCAACTCCAGAAAATAATGTTCCTCCTATCACACCATTGCCACTTCCAACAATATCAACTTCAATACCACTTCCAACAATATCAACTGCAGCAACAACAGAATCAATAAATGTCACTGCATCTATAGAGATAACAAATACAACTACTAATATAGGAACATCAACTAATAATACAGCAGAAACCAATTCAACAGGACCAAGCAATAATACATTTCCTACTTCATCTATTCCTTTGATCACAAGTACAATACAACCTACAACTTTATCAACTATAACAACTACAACAATACAAATCACAACAAGACCAATAACGACTACAAATCCAATCACAACTACAAAAC
>JAQIWE010000241.1:0-26237 GCA_034698565.1 Campodea plusiochaeta
GGGGCATTGTCTCCTGTTTTTTGGTAATTATGGATACTTATCGAATTCGACTTCAAAAGGAAAGGTTCATTAACAGTGCATTCCGGGATCCTAATTAATGATTTTTTCATTCTCTGATGAAAAGGGATAAAGTCTGATGTTTTTACACGACGGAGAGACGATTAAAAAATGTTAGCAACACTAACGTGAAATGGTAACTTGGAAAGTTAGAATTCTTCTGAAGTTGGAAAATAGTATACTAAATTGCATTATTCTAAAATCATAAATGTATAAGTATAATTGGTCTTTAGAAGAAATATTTACAGAAGTTTTCAATCCAAAAGTTTATTATACTTCAACAAATTCACTAATAATATATTTAAAGTAACATTTTCAAGAGAAGCATAAGGAATTTATGACTATGATATGATCAATACAAATTAATATTTATAATTGTATGTTATAATAAAAACCTAATTATGAAGACAGAAACATCCCAGAGTATTACACAGAAAGCCAGTGATACTCTTTCCCATGCCGTCTGCAGACTCTTCTTCCCTTTCCCTGGAAACTCAAATGTTACCGTGTTCCAATTCATTCCCCAAAATTCAAATGCATGTTTAGTTTGACTTTTACAATGGATTCGCTAGCTTTTCTCCTAACATTACTAGCTGCAGATAAAAATTTACGAGAATTCCCTGTACGAAAATCAATGTGATGGGATCAAAAATGCAGAATTGTTGACTGTAGTACTCGTAGAAGTGTATATGTTCGGAAAGTTCAGTTGGTCTTTTACTTCACTGTCTGTAAACTGCATATTTTAAAATGAATAAATGCTGTTTCAGTGTGATCACCAATATCTAAGATTAGAAACGAAGTTGCAAAGTGAGTGTGAAAGATCTACCTGCTGGTTGCAATCCTAATTAAGAAAATAAATTCTTCTGATGTCATATAAATATAAACTTAAAACTTGAGCATGGTAATTTTAATGTGGAAACATTCAGTTGAAAATAGAAAAAATGTGAACCTAATTTACCTTTTTTGCTCTTTGAAACTAATTTTACTTTATTTTTATTAAATTATTATTGATCTGTAATTTCATAGTTGCCGCTCTCCCCAGTACTTTTCCAGCTACATATCTCTCTTGTATTTACCAACTTTTTAATGCCGTCAGTAAGTTGGTTAACTTTGTTGACATGACCATGAACCAGACGCTTCAAATGCTTGGGCCTTCCTCTTGATTTAAAAGACAAGCCGTTTGGAGGTTGTGTAAACAATCTCTCCTTTTTTTCCTCTTCGTTTTCTTACCAGAAATCGATTGCTTTTAACGTACAGATAGAAAATACGTTTTCTCTTTGTATTCCAAGTCTGTTTCTCTCAAAGTACATTGTCTTTTTTATTCGCCAGATAGGTCTGTAATTTCAGTTATAAACGAGATCACTCTAGGCACTTTATTATAGCAATGAAATGTTTTCTGATAGTATTATAAACCCGACCCGTTTCTCCACGTTATAAAAAGGGAGAGCAGCAAAAGCTAAGAAAAGAACGAGAGTGAAATTCAAAATTGCTTTGTGAATCATAAATGGAGAATTATTGCGTGCTATAATACGGAATTCAACAATAAAAGCAGAACTAATTTTAAAAAATGTATGACAATTTTATATTGCCGATTATATCATTATTTTAACCGCTGTCACGCAATGGGGGAGTACATCATCTACTGTTCATAATTTGTATTTTTTAACTTTATTCTTTGGGTATAATAATGTCGTAAGAACGAATTAAAGTAGGGGTTGTCATTGCAGTTTGATTGTAGAAGTGCGGTTTAAGTCCTATCTCTCTGTTATAGCGTTGGGATCGTAAACAGCGCAGGTCGTAAAACAATGATACGGAATAGCAGTTGTGTAAGGGCCCTCAATTTGATTTAAAAGTCATACAATACCAGGAAATAATGCTTGATAATGAGCACGAATACAACTTTTTTTGGATTAGGTGAAAACTTTTGCTGGACAAATACTTTATCACGAATCGATAAAGGTAATTGTAGCAGTTTGAACGTGTTTCGTAACTATATTTATACGTGCCGTAAACTTGCATACACCTATTTCCTTCTTAATGGAAACGAAGTTTGTGAAAGTTTAAAATAATTATAAAACATTGACACCACTTATGTGCCGGAATTTCATGTGGAAATCACTGACATTTTCAAATGTTAAATAACATCATACAATCGTGATGCTGCAAAATAAAGTTAATTTGTCTCTGAAAACCTTTGTTACGTAATTTAAACTACTGTTCGTTCTTTCATTACCATGATATCATAAACGTACGAGTACAATTTTATGCTGTAAACTCCGTGATCAAACTTTAATAATCCAATTTATAGCGAAACGTCGTATTTTTATTAGTTATAAAAACAACCCTAGAGTATTTTGCAACAGTGTATTGCACACAATGGTTTTGAAATTACTTGTATAAGATTTATACATCATGGAGTGATAAATACGTTTATTTTGACAATATTATTATAAGACCCAACTGACAAACGATGGTGAAAGAACGGAACAAAAAATGTTATTTTTCTCTTGAAGTTTTTACAATCAAAATCTCTTCAGTGGTAGCTTTTGTGTTATTATTAAGAAACTGTCTTTTTTCTTTTGGGGTTGAAAGAAGGAAGATGAAATGGCGAAATATTAGGAAATGATAGAATTAGCCCCCTGGGTGGGATTCTGCTCCAATGCCAAAAATTGCTATTCTATTTCTAAGAGAATTTTATTTCGTTTGGAGGATTTCTGGGTTTGGCTTCAGTGGTTTGTGGTTTAGCATACAGCTGCGGTGGTCATCATTAAATGGAAAGGAAAAAAGGAAAAGAATATGAATTAAAACATTTTCTGGTTCCCTGGGGTTGGCAGTGGTTGGGGATGGGGGGGGGGCGGGTGATGAGCCGCACAGATACAACGATGAAAGAATATCCAGGAAAATGAAATAATAAAAAATTAAAAAGAGAATGATATTACAAGAGCTTTTCTGAACTTCTGTTACTGCGGTTCGTAAAATGTGGTGTTTAAAATGAAATAATTTGCTGTAACATGTAACAGAATAATTTTATGGTCAGCAATCTTTGGCGTAAAATTAAAAATATATTTATAGTGGAGTAATATTGCCAACAAGCAGTAAACGATAATTGTCATAAAATTAGCAGTAATTCCTACTTATTCCTTGAAGGTGTGAGCCATAATTTTATATTATTCTCTAAACGTTTAAAGTCACAGAATTAACACGAACCCCATCAGCACATGCGACAGAATTAGATCAATTCCATGTCTCAACAAAACTCTCGATTATTGTTATTTTTTTTCTCTTTGACGACAAAATTATACAGTTTTCCTTTCGTAATATTATGAACACTTCATTCCACTATTTCTTGTATACGTTCCTCACCTCCCTGCGTATATATAATGCAAGCAAATTGCATGGAGACGGTTGGAACGGGCTGGGCCTCTACGCAACAACAGCAGAGCAATATTTTTCGCTGTCATTTGTTTGCGAGTGTCATAGTAATGAAGAAAACTGAGTAATTGTCACGCAAAAAGAGAAGTATTACGGACAGGTCTCTGGGTAATGCAATTCAATTACATAACAGGCTTTTAAGTAGGGAGAGGTACTTTGTCATTTAGCATAATTAATTCATGTTAGTTATGTTGTTTATGAAGTGTTCGAGATGTGATGAATTGCTTATGGGGAAATGAGGTGCAACATCCTAACGGTGACGTAAGCTTTGAACTTTCACTCATGGGAAGGGGAAAGAGGCAGTATTAGATAAAACCTGAATTAATGGAAAAGGTTAAAAGTAATTATATTTTGACGCCTGCTGGTGTGAATTTACTATGGAAAAATCGAAAAAAAAAGTATTTTAAATCCATAACATCAAACGTTTTGTATCATTGTTCTATATTAACTATTTTTTTAACATAATAGTGAAATAGCTAAATATGCATTAGTTCGGTACTTCTTTTCTAAATTAATTCAGACTTCAGAGTATATAGGTCTAACGCCTAATATACAGAACATCTAGGATTTTCTTTACAAAAATTACACCATAAATAATAAAAATATTAGATGTTCTTAGTCTAGTTTTCTGTATGGTTTGAGAACATGACTGTAGCAGTATGGAACTGAAATGAATATGAAGTATATTTCACCATGTGATATCCATGACAAAACTTACACGACTTACAGAGTCTTCTGTAAAGTTGCAGGAATATAGAATTGTCTAACAATAATTAAACTTGACATTATTCTTGAAAAAGAAAGAGAAAAGACAAGGGATGAAGTGAAAGTAGAAGTAACTTTTTAAATATGTATCAGAGTGAATGCAACTACATTTTGCAACTCTTAATTAATGTTAAAAATAATTTTAAACACTTTTGAACTTCCACATTGTTTAATCCATCCTGACAAAATAATACTTCTGCTGTATGAACTTACTTATAATAATATCTCTGTTTTCTTTGATCTGCGAGAAAGATGTTCAATTACGTCAACTCTTTTCACCATTCCTTCTTCCCCTTGTACATACTCCCCTGTCATGGAATTCGTCTTTCCTCTACCACAAAACAAGGGTGAATAATGGATTATAAGAAAGTTCAGGAAGAGGGTGGCTGTATGTATAGAGTGTGGTTTAGTCCTGCCACAGACAATACCTTACAAAAACAAGCAAAGGAAGAAAGTTTAAGCTTACCACTGCCACTTACGTCGTTAGTGTCATATTTTGTTTAAGAGTTGTTTAATTACATCTATTCTTACACTCCAAACTGAAAAAAAGAAGGGATTGTTGATGTAAGGTTAATGGATGCACCATGTGTTCACTTCTCACAGAGGCGTTCTTGCAATACCAAACAACAACTTTAAAAGCATCAGTTGGGTTAGTGCTTTATTAATATTAATCTCACAAAGTTCACCCTGGTTCCCCAAGGATGCCATATACTGATTTCTCGAATTAATTCTCTCATATTTAATACAAGCTTGTTTAAGTGTGATTTATAAGCTTCACTCCCTTCATAATGTTAAGAATTCCGTCCTTTGGGTTGACATGTGGTTAGTCATGGATCAGAAGCAAGAATTTAGCAACAGTTCATATTTCAACTGAGAGGAAAATAAAGGGATGGATAATATGATGAGATCATATTCGATTCACAGCACTAATGTTTTCAGTAACTCACGACGTCAGTACACGTTATTTACTGTGTAATAATAAACATATTGCTTCAAGGCAATGTTTACTATTAGCGTTTTATCAATCTGCAAATGAATGTACTGTATCCCTCAAGCCTCTTTTATGAAAAGTTTCGGCTCATTTAATCTGAGCAAAATTGATAATTTATCATGATTGATATAGTATTAGGTAAATTATTATCTACTGCCAACCCTTTAGAAGAGACGAATCTGAGTTTCTTTGTGTACTGTAACGAAATATTAAATTTGCTTTCTTTTGACTTTTAGTTACAAAAAATAGTAAACTGCCTGATTGCAATGCCCTTAGATCTAAAGCACGCAATAAGTTCACTGTAATACCTCCCATTTCGAAGAATCCACCAAACTATCGGTATATCTACTTTTATTGCTCTGACTCAATGGAAAATTATATTACAACTTTACAACTATTGTAATAGCGGAATCGATTAGCTGACAGTAATTCTGAATCAGAGAATCACATTCTTACCATTGTTTTTTGATCTACTGCTTCAAGATTGGTTTACAATCTAACTGTATAGACTATATGATGGAGTGAGATTTCCAAAATTTCATATGAATTAAATAATATAGCTATGGAGGAGGTTTATAATAAGCGCAATATACCCGGTAACACCAGTGCTTTATTTTGAAATATTTTATTAGAAATCAGGACATGCGAGATTAGCAATTTTTTTCTATTTTATTACAATTCGCAGCCTCGCAGGTACGGTATTGCTATAACACTTAATTCAATACTGTTAAGGTGAAGTGAATAACAGCACCATACATATACATAAATGTTTTTTGCAAATTCGACATTATGATCAGAGCTTTATTCCTTATAGCTCTCATATCAACAAACCAACTAGGGATAAATCTTTGTAAGAATTTTGAACTCTGTTGTATAACATTTGTTTATTTTTCTTCGTGGTTAGTTCATAGGCCTAGACCATTGAGGACTGCTGCACCTGTGGTGAATGAAATGCTTGTTTACTAAGGTCTCTGACCAATGAAACCATGAATAGAACTTTTTTTTCTTGCGGTTGCTACTTCCTCCTGGTTTATTGAAAATGAAATACAGAGTCTTTATGGTGTCATAAGGGAAATTTTTTAGGAAAATTCTATGGATATTCAGATGTTGGTTGTACTTTAAAAAGTTCTGCAAATTGAAATATTTTTACACCAGCATAGAGAAAAAAAAGTAGGGAAAATAAGCTACAACTTAACGACAAATATCGTTATGTGGAAATAAAAAAACGTACTTAACCTGTCGTTATTTTAATGCGATATATTTCCATTATCTCGAAAACATTTAGACTATCTTCGCATTCTTCGGTAATGTAATTCAGTATGGTACTAATACTCTAGATGAGCGCGTTAACTTTTTCCAAGAATACATATACAAACCCGACGTGAACTCTTGACCTTACGGCACTAAAGGTTCTTTTACAGCACCTGGCGGACTGACCCTTAATTTGAGGACGTAGGTCCTAATTTGTAGAAGTTTAATTTTCATCATTATTGTTTCATTACTATAGAAGTTGGGAGGTCAGACAAATTAACGAGTGTTTGTACAATGTTATTGCAGTGTATTATTAAAACTTGAGCGTTTCTAAGTTTATGGTTCCAATTTCCACCGAATTCCAAGGAAAAAAGAAACCACTTTCTTAATTGGTTTTCTCTTTATTTCCAGCATTAGGGTTACTTTACTGCCCAAACTCAACAATTTTACTTCCTTTTTTACTGCTTGTGAAAAAAAAAAGTAATTATGTGCTTATAAGACACACTCCCCAGCACGGAGGAAAAAAATGTAGTTTCCATTTCAACTATCAATATTATAAATATTCAGATTTGGCAATTACTATTCAAAAGCAAGTCTTTCTATGCATATTCGTTAAGTCTTTTAAATTTTCATTCATCGGAGGAATAATAATACTTTTGGTCCATAAATTATTGATTATTTCTCCCTTTTTCTTATTTCTCTTTCTTCCTTTTTCCCTCCCACATCCCGATAAAAGTTCGCCAGACTCAAAATTGTCTCTTTTTATTCCAGAAACGTCGTGTACAATTTAAGCCTTTGGAATCTGTCAGAAAATATCGAACAGGTAAGAAAAGTTTGGGATCAAGTTAGAGAAGAAAAGAATTGGGGGGATTTGAATGAAAATATCAAATTAGTAGATAGGGCGATAGTTTATTATAGGAGAGAACATCAAAAGTTGTAGAAAAGATTTCGGGAAGGTTGCATTATGGAATTTGTGTTTTGAATAATAAAGTATAATGAAATTAATGAAGATTGATTTAAAGATTATGCTTGAAAGTTCTCTCTTTTTGTGCTGTAATACTTTTTTTGTGGAATTTGCAAATCAATGGTGTTTTTTTAGTATTTTAAGAGGTAACTTAAAAGTAGGTCTAATTAAAATAGGTTATACGTTATATTATCTTAAAAATCTATTATTTAAAGTTGTATATTTTCATTATGCAAGATGTTAATTTAATTCCATGATTGTTTACTAACACATTATACTTTAACATTATTCGTACAACTTATACTATGAGGTTAAATGTTTAATTCAAATATCTTCCACTCTTTGATTTTAAAAATATATTGGAACCCTCTTTCTTCCTTAACATAACTTCTGACCTACGTACCATACATTGATTTTCAGTTATGTCTTTCTACAATGAAATCTATAATCCATTCAAATTGAAGCAGAACCTAAAAATAGTTTCACGACAGAGTGACGGGCGTCGTAATTCCAAAAATAGCTTAATGCATGACGCAACGTCAATATACTTATCTCACAGTCCTTATCGCTACAACGAGACTGTGTGTCGCCACGTTCTAAGTTATGTAATTAGCACGGAAGATACTCTCTGAAAGCATACGACCATCAGAAAGAAGGTGATCGACAATAAGAACTTTTCTAACATTATTTTGTTTAATTGACTTCGATTTGTAAGAACTGTACGTTGTAGTGGTAAATACCATTTTTTCCCTTATAGAACTAGTCAGCAATATCTGAATTAAGATTAATTGAACTATAAATAGACTAACTTTCTGAAATTATTCGATAAGTAAAAATTAAACAGTGAGAGTTACTTTTAAATCCATTTAATATGTAGATTGAATCTTTAGATGAATATTGACGAAGTAGAATTTGACAATAAATGATTATTTTTCAATTTTTTTTTATACAAAATAATTTTTCCTGGTTAGTGGTTAGTAAAAGGCAGCGAAATTTTGTTGTAGATCACGATCTCACCAACCAGCAGCAACTGTTGGATTGTGACATTTGTGTCAAGTTTTTGAATGCTAGGACATCTGTTTAATAGTAAAATGATAATGAAATAATGAATTAAAGCGTACACAGGTACACTATGTATAGCCTAGCCAAGTCTTCTCATTTTCTGCCACGAAGTAAATCGTTAATATAAGGTGATGCTTTTAGCTTTTTACTTTACTGCTTTGCTTGCACCAAAAGATGTTCGTTACAGTTAAGGATTAAATCACACCATGTACGCTACCCTAATTCCCTATTTGTGCCCACGTCATGTATCCTCATATCATTAGTTGAAGCAAACTTAATTCCCCATAATTTTTATTAATCCCATCCCACCCTTATACCTAAGTGCTTCTATCTAAATATTAAATGACCTTATCTGTTTTGGCAACACTGTAGTATGTGACAGCAATGAGGATTATGTAATAAGATGTTGTATATATGCAGGGTCATACACCATCCCTCCACAGCCCCCCCCCCTTCCCCACCATTTCCTCTCCTCCTTTGCTGCTTCTGTATTGATTTCTGCTGTGTTGCCAACTTGCTTTTTGTAACCCAACTGTATCTTCTTTAATTTCCATCTATTTATCTCCATTTTTTTTTCTTTTTTTTCGTATCTTCTAGCGACTGGAATGGCACCCAAGCGAAAGTAATCGGGAGCTTTGCATCCTCAAAGGAAAATCAGAGGTGAGTTACTTTTTTCCTTTCGATTTTTTCTCCCTTCCCTCGTGTTTTAAGACCAAATTACGCTGAATTTCAAATTTTTCAATCGAGTTGTTTGGAAATGTTAATAAGTACTGAATATATAATGATGTTACGGTATTTTAAAATGTTTATAAGTTTTGTACTGTAATCAGAATAATTTGCTATTTATAACCAGAAGGTGTTGGTTATAATGTTATGGTCGAGATATTATGATTTTGTTTTTTGAAAACGTTTCTAGGTCTATACTACAGCTTGATCAATAGTTAATATTAACGAACACGAAACTATTTTAACTTAATTATATTATTTATGCTCGTTTTAAATATTAAAATGACCTATATAAGTAAATTTGTAGGGCTCATCTGAAATGCCTTCACTGAAATTTCTTCTGAAGTAGGTTTATAACCATGTTTACACTTTATTCATTTTGATATAATTACTGCTCCCTTACACTCTGATGCAATAATCTCAGCTTTGGTTATTAATACTTAAAATCGAAGATAACAAAGATTGTAACTTTGTAAGATTTAATATAATTACATAAATTATAGTCGAAAAGCATTACTAATTCATTAGTTACTGATAGGGAAGTTAACTTCTATTAAACCTGATAAATCAGTGTATGGAAATATAATTTTCGTTTGTTTTAAATTAAGCTATACGTAACTAACAGAGATGTGTAACAATTTAATGAATATGGAATGGTCGTTTTTATATATAATACTTTGTGTTTAATTATGCAGGAGTCATTCTATACGGCAGTAACAAATGTTTCATGAAATGCAATTACATTTTTAAGCACAGGTAATTAGCGAAATGAGAATGAATATAATAAGTTAATAACACAATTGCTTTTCAACCTTTCATTCCATACTAATTCTGAAACACCAAAAGATCGATTTCTTTTCCTTCACCTTTACCTTTAAAAACAAAAGGTGAACGAATTTCGATTTCCTTAATAGTTCTTTGTGGATCAAATACACCATATTTGTTTAAAGTTTGACAGACTAATTACTCCATAACTAATTATTGGATGTCTGATAAAGAGCTGTGCATTATATTCCTTCGATGTAGGAAGGCACAAAAAACTTCTTTTCTTCCCTTCGTCGTCCAAAAAAACTTTTCTTTCTGTCAGAATAGAAGAAATATCGAAAGGAAAGTTGAACCATGTGCGATGGATACCTCAAATGAAAAGTGAGCTCGCAGTTTTTTTCCCTTTTAATATCTGATGGCAAGGAAGTGGATTTCTCTCTCTTCTTATTCGGCGGTAGATCTTTTTCTCCGCAGAAAGTGCTGTTTTTGTTTGTTTCAGCAGTTCCAGAAATGAATTGGGAGCTATTTTGAAAAGAGGATGTCCGTAACTCATTTTCACTTCAATTTATTTTTGGCACATTTTTATGGCGAAGATAGATTGAAGAAAAATAAAGTGAAATTGTCCATCAAATAGAAAAATCAATAAGTGTATCATGATATTTGAAATGTTATATTCTAATGACAAAGTTTAAATCAAAGCAGCTTCATTGCTTTAAGACACCATTAGTTGTTCGTTACTACTTTGATATCGATAAAAGTTTAAATCCTTTCACGAAAAGGTTTTATCTTTAAATTGGAGATGATTTTTTTTATGTCACATTCTGTGGATTTTCTACGAAAATGAGTTGTTGTTTCCAACGTAGGCCGTAAATGAATTGTTTACAGATCTAATTTCAAAAGCAAATACTTACCCTTGAATATCTGCAAGTAAGATTAAGTATCTAGAAGTATTTTTTATTATATAACCCAGAATAAGTCTTCCAAAACGAATTTATAAATCAGCTATGTTAACTATAACACTTCTTCGGAAACATCACTTGTGGTATTCAAGATTTTTTTTTTTTTTTTGAAACTGTAACTTCCAAGGAAATATGAAAACCTACTTTTCCACCTAAACGTTTGAAATTGCTATAAAAGTTTTGAGTATAATTTTTCATGGAAAGTCCTTGAAAGTTATAAAGCTTTCTTGGAACAAGGGAAACAATCCGGAAGAGACAGTATAGCATTTGTTTGGAAAACATCATCCTTCACGTGAAAATAAATTATATTTTGATGTTTCGAGGAACAAGGTGCCAGGTATGGATATCCCCGGAAAGTTAACATTGGCTTCATTCGGAGAAATAGCTCTTCGGTATTAATGAATCAGATGACGTTAGCATATGCGCAGTGGGGTTGTTCAAGTTTGAAGCAGTAAACATTGTACGTCTGTCAGATCTTGTTATATCATTCACTTACTGATAAAGAACTACTGCTTTTAAAAAAAACCTTGCCTGACGTTACAGAGTAAATAGTCCTTAGTTTTATCTCATAATAATTATCTATTAGAGATAATTCCTCAAGTTTCAAAATGCAAATTCGTAATTCAGTCTCATTAATATAAACGAGTTATGCAAAAGAAGATTTTTTTCAAATTGTAGTTATAAAATATTAATAAAGATGAATAATTTGGTTTAAAATACATCTGTGTACCGGTAATTTAAAAATTTTCCAGTCAATTGTTACTTATTTTGCATTATAGTTTAACATGCAAAGAGATACATGGAGAACGAAATTAATGTAATTGTATAAAACGGATTTTCTCACCATTGAGTGATTAAGTTAGAGACATCGTGGAAGAGCGAAAAGGATAATTATTTTATCGTATCGGGGGAATCCTACTGAAGTATAATGTGAATTTCTCTGGCACTCAAAGTGAATTCCTTTATTGCTACTATCAAAGTCGTTTCACTTGCCAGTGGCACACTGAAAGCTTATTAATAAAACAATGCTAATAAAAGTTTATAGCAGTATTATTGTCCTGCCATAATTTCGAAAGTCGTATTCGATATCAAATATATTGTGACGACTGCTCTCAATTTTGAAAACATATTACAATTCATCTCAAGTACATTGTGACAATGTTTACATCTCCCTGTCAAAGCAACAAACGCTAACAAACTGTTCATCTAAATATAGACAGAAAGAGCCGTATAAGCTTTCATAGTTGAGCCACAACTTGTTAACAGGAAAACATAAAGTATTTACAGAGATTATGAACATTAGGGAATAGAGGTTTTGTGTTTAGGGGAGAAATTTCTTGAATGCTGTAATAAAACCTTTATGTTTTCCTGTGAACAAGTTATGATTATTACAATGAAAGCTTACAACACTTTTTCTTTTTATTTGTTTGTAGGATGGGGGTTTGGAAGAAAATAATATTGTAAAACTAAACTGTTTATTCTTTACTGGCGTAATTTCTGGAATTTTGGAGGAATCTCAAAAATGTTAGTTGTAAATGTTTTGGATTACAGGAGGTGTTAAGCTTTTGTAGATCCATAGAATGATATCATAGCACGTTGTCCAGATAGGTATAGCTAATCACTTTAGTCGAGGACTCAATTTTTTCAGTTTTCATTTGAGGTATCCACTGCCTGCCGACGGCGTTCATTGCAGAAAAAATCCTTACAGAGTGCATTAATAAAAGATTGGTCAAAATTAATTTACAGGATAAATAGAATAACATCTAAGATATGAAACTAAATATAGTCAAAAGACAATTTAAGACATATTTAGCAATATTATAATAATACGTATATGTTATTAATTTGTTAACTATTTGTTTCAGGATGACTGTCAGAACTACATTCGTGTCCTGGCGAAACCAGGCGAATACACACTCCTAGTTTGTGGTACAAACGCTTATAAACCCATGTGCAGGAAATACCAACAGCAGGTGAGTACCAGCTCAGAGTATTTACTTTTCCTACAATGTGTGAAGCAACCTTTGAAGTTTGAACCTTATAAGAAATAAATATTTGAATCTGATAACTGTGGAATGTATTGGAGACAGAAATGTACTAATTAGGTGTCTCAAAGCTTATTGATTTTGTATATTGAAAATGTAGTTTTATGAGGTCATGGGGTGTTACACAGATCATATGTTTAATCAAATAATATAATGTGCCGCAGTGTCATTTCTGTGAACTAAATTAGTATACTGGCTTCAATTTTTTCTTCAGTTTTTACAGTAAAGAATGTTTAACTAATTGGAAATATAGATCGAAAAACTTTATGTAACAGATGAAATGTGCTTTTTCTGCTATATTGAACCTTTAACTGATAGTTTTAAACTCACTTTTTTATTATTAAACTCTATTTATTTTCTGTAATAATATATGTTTTGACATTTTGAGAGGTAGCAGAAATCTTTGAAACAATGAATAAATAAATAATGTACTGTACTATACTGTTTATGTTATTCTAACTTTTTTTTTACATTTCCAATCATTTCTCCCCTTTCTTCCAGGGTTTCTTCTACGAGCGCAAAGAAGAGTGGAACGGGCAAGGCGTGTGTCCGTACGCCCCTGAGCATAACAGTACAGCAGTCGCCGTCGATGGTGAATTATACGTCGCAACAGTGGCGGATTTCTCAGCCACCGATCCACTCATATACAGATCCCCACTAAGAACGGAGCAGTACGATCTCAAACATCTAAACGGTAAGCTTATGACGACACTGTTGGTTGGGTGAAATTAATTCGAGTTAGAGAAGTTTAGTAATAAGAAAGTTTTTCATTGCTAATTAGATGCTCATTTATTACTTGCTGCTGTTTGTTTCTTGTGGTTTGTTTTGATGCAATAAGAGAAGCTTTGCTTTATTCGGAGATTGCTTACAAACGTGGGGAGAAGATTGTTACATTCGCACTATACAATGAATGTATTCAAGAACGTTATTACGATTGAGATAATTTTGTTTCCTTTGATTAACGTGTATTGAATTGTCACTATAAGGAAACTGCGTACTATCGGAACTTCGGAAGTAATGCGACTAATGCGCATTATTACAAAATAATAAATGCTAATATGGAACTTTTAACACTGTTGAGCTTGAGAAATTTGCCTGTATTTTTCCCTAGCGTGTGGATACCTTCTATGATATGATTTACTAAGATGGGGTTTGATCATTCGAATCATTATATTGCTTATTTACCAAACGCAAAACCAACGCCAAAAGTTCAAATTTATATTATATCTAAAATAATTGTTGAATAGTTTTTGTACTATTAATTTATGATACGTAGCCTGTCTATAACTAAATTTAAAAACCGTGATGTGTTTATAAATAATAATCAGTTTTAATATAAAAAGCAGATGAAAGTTCAGAAGACTAGTATCTTTATAAGGAGAAAAAAAGTAAATTGTGTCACATAATTTATCACTGTCGGTAAGCTTTGATCAATTTACAGCCTTTTAAAAGATGTTGCCAAAACAGTCGATTTTTTTTTTCAAATAAAGATTGGTAGACTATAATGTTGTTTTCTGTATAAATGACATGTCAAAAGTAACTAGTGACGTGTAGAAACCATGATGCCATCACCGTCATGTAAATCGAATTTTATTTGTGAGCAATATTCACTAAAAGAGGTTTCACGTAGATTCCAGAGCTCTACAGATACTGTCAATATGTAGAACAAGCTGGAATGCTCGGAGGGACATACGTAAGCTATAATGCCTAAATATTATAACTTATAACTGTCGTTGTAACCATATCTAATATTCTCTTGAGAAACATCCATGATGATAATCATCAAACAGACCAATTTTAAAATGCACCGTTATACGTTATATTTTATGAATTGAGAAAAGTAAGTCCCGTGAAAATATATTTCATTGTTGTTCAAATTTCTGCTTGTATCGTTACATTATTAATATAATACGTATGGTACTTCACATTGCCAAACTATAAAAGATATCCTGATGTCATACACCATAATTAGTACCTTCGAAAACTGCTTTTTCTTTCATCTAATACTATTCAACTATTCATTCTGATAAGATTTCGTCTTGAGGCTTCCTCATTGTTTAATTTCCTTTTCTAAACTTCATGCTGACTGAATATATTAATTCCCATAATTTGTTATATTTCCATCCTACGGCAGTTTACAACTTACTACGAGTGTAAATAAAAATATAACAAGCAAACAATTAAGAAAGTGAAACTAAACTTCTCATTATTATTTGATCTAGATTCGTTTTCGTACAATTAGTGTAACGATTTGCAACGGAAATGCGACTTTTTTTTCTTGCTGCTACCATCATGAAATCCGAATAATTGTTAGAATATGCTGTACAACCGGACTGATTTGCCCCTGGTGTTAAATGATACAGCTAAGCGAACTTTCTTTCGTGGAATTTGTATTATAAGACAGGCAGACGGATTTCCTCCATTAGTATATATGATGGAATATTAACATGAAGAAGATACAGTGGTATGCCTCCGGGTGGAGTCGATGGACACTTCAGGAGGATTCTGTACAAATGACGTGGAGTAGATTGTGAAGTTTGTTATATAGAAGGGTATAATGATACTTAGAACGTGGATAGAATGTTAAATAATGTATCCATAGAAACTTGATAACGGGCTGTTACATTAATGAATACGACTATATGAGATTGTTCAGTCTTCCACTTACTACAATAACCAGCCAGTAACGGAGACCAAAGATGTCACACAGAGTTAATAAATAAATATTAGAGAAAAAATATTGAATTTTTGACAAACCTGAATTCGCATGAAGACCTAAAAGTAACGGTACTGTAAAAAAATTAACGAAAGAGCTAGGATATATAATATGACATTTAGAATTAGATGTGTTTTCATCACTTCGATTTTCGCATAAAACACTTTAAAAAATCTCCATAAGATCTCGAATGTATATATATAGTATAGCTTCCTTCTATATTGAAATAATTATTGCTGAGAAGAACCTTTTGTATACACAAACACAATAATACGAAAGCCTCAGTGTAACACATTTTCGTAATTTTGAGGTGTTTCCTATAACGAAATTTTCTTTCCATCTTCGTCGTGTCCTTTCTCAGTTCCCCACCGCAAACTATCGCAGTGTAATTGAATAGTTATTAATGAAGATAGGAAGTTGTTTTACTGTACCTTGTAGTGTCGTAGCCCCCTAACCGTAGAAAACGTAATCAACACCACATGAGGAGAATACAGTAAGGTGAGCAGGACTTTGATTGCTTCTGCTGCGATATAATATAGGATGTCTAGACGCTTTATATATACGATAGAAGGTTTTATGATCAAAAACTTTTTCCTTTCTTTTCGATTCAGATCAATGAATGTGTGACGAGCAACTTTGTAGTTAAAATAATGTCTGTTTTTCTCCAATGGTTCCAACTTTTTCCACTGAGATATATTTCAAATTCGCGATTCTTTGTTAGAAGATTGAACAGTTTTCTTCAACCTTTTTCTTCCATTTTTCGCAATTTTTCTTTCCATTGTGTTTGGGAAATTGATTTTGTGAGGAAGTAATCTTTGAATCCAATTTCATTTAAAAAAAATTAATATTAGAATTGTGTGAGAATAACAGCAGGTAAAAAGTTAAGACTAATGGATTAAAATCGCTTATAGACTTCCTTATTTGTTATAAGAGGAATCTACCTTAACATTTTTAATTTCCTTGCCACATTATTTAATTACTTACATTACTTTTTCTTACATTTATTCGACTATATATTATTATTATGTTATGCAGGTAACTGTAAAAATTATATTTGGTAGTAACTATCAGATCATCAGATTCATCATAATTACAGTTTTTCTCCATTGCTCCCGACTTTTTTGTCGATGATACAGTATGGGTTAGATCTCCTTAGTGTTGATTTTACTAGAAAAAACATGGAATAATGGAAAGTTGTGTCGTTTTAAGAATTGTCATATGATATCTCATATAAACTTTAGGCTATAGTTTTACTTATAGTCACAAGTCTTTATCACTGGATGGATGTAGTTAATTATAACTTTCAAAATTCCCTGGAAGTCGTTCGTTTCTTGTGTTACTTTGTGATTCCGTGAAATGAATGTTAAATTGATGTCCAACACAACAAGTCTTATGAAACTTTAACCGTTTGAGTCCCACAGCACGGTGTCCATTCGAATGAATGACGCAATTGTATATTTCCCCTGCTACAATAAAATATTAGGTAGACTAGTTAGTTTGACTCGTTGTCTTCTTGTCTTTGGAAACTGGTTCTTTCACACCGCGGTCATTCCTCCCGACCCTACCCTGCTGCTGCCCGGACATACACCTGTTCAGAAGGATATGGAAGCCGCTGCGGACAATTAGAGATATTGCAAAATGACATAGGAAGTGTCTTTGCAGTAGAAACGGGTTCATAAACAATTACTCTCAAGCCGCCACTTTTTTTCCGATAGTGAAAGGCCAATGAGACTTCTTTTTTTTTTCAGCAATCGGAGAAGAATGATGAACTCTGATTACTCTATCGTATCATTTATAAAATAATCCTTCGGAAAATTCTGGTTTCGTTTTAAATCTCATCATTACGTGATTATTAAACTGATTTAAAACTGAACTTGACCAGTTCATACTTATATGACTGCTGCTCAGTGTAAAATGAATCGAAAGCCACTTTGCTACACGATCTTGAATTACTGGTATTAGAATATTCAGCGCAACATAAACTCATAAATTTTGAAAGCATTAACTTTTCACAATGTTTACTATGTCGCAATGCCGTAAATCTCCTTTTAAGAATGTGTAAATGTATGCAAAGCGTAGCAGTTTTCGTTTTAAAAATGAAATCTTGGAGTTCTATAAGCATTACTTTAAATTATTGACTACTGTCAGCATGCACAATGGATTTTTTAAATGATTATGTTAGTATAGGGTAAAGTTTGGGTGATCATAGTGAACAAAAATTAATACACTTCTTCCAAATATAAAGTTCTTTGCAAGAAGCAGCTGTAAGTTTTACATATAACTAAAATATTTGTAGTACTATTATAGTTCCAGGATTGGTTTTTGTGATGCACTTTGCACTCCATGAATATCATGAAGCATGAATATCTTCGGCATAGTTCGCAATTGTCATTTTCTTTTAGTTAATATATGTTTTCTAGTGCATTGTACTTTTCCCTTTTTTACAATAATCCATCAAACTTCCTTTTCTTTCATCAACGGTTGGTAATAACTTTTTATTTGTTTCATATTCAAGTTTGATATTATCCCCCAAGTCCCTGTTTTGTCGTTTAATATCGTATTTTACGATGTAGTTTGAAGTTGGTTACCGAAATGTCCACATAATGCACCCCCTATCCCCTTTAAGCAGCAATTATCTGCAATCAGAAGCAGAATGAAAAGTCCCCAATAGTGTTTGAACAAGTTCTATTGTGTCATTGATGATGCTATAACAAGCTTTAGTACTAAAATAAGCCCATATTGAGTGTGAAAGGGAACTTCTCTCGTACATTACACAATTTACTATCGATTTTAACGATGGTCAAGATGTGCGAAATGACACCTTAGAAAATAGGAAACGGCGTCGTTATGGTTGCATCCTATTGTTAACAGTGTATTAAAACGACGATCGTTCTTTTTGCCTTGTAGAACGACTACTTTGCTTTTTAAAATGTGTTTAGGAAGTACTGTTTTATGTTTTATTATATCCTCATGCAGATAGGAGGGATTTTTTTGCTCCTATTTTTGCTTTTTTATGTGAATCATAATGGTTTCTTTTGAGCACTACATGATGCAAATGTAAAAGTTATATGACGGTATACTATGTTATAGGAAAGGATATTTTGTTTCTTGCATAAGTGCACAAATGGGGATATTGTACGGCTTTCTATACTTTTGTATTTTTTTAAGCTTTTTGGGTAGTTGGGTACTATAGCCTACAGTATAGAGTTACAGTGTGCTTTGTTAAATTGTTATAGGTATGACGACCTGTGAATATAATACCATTTGTTACTTTTGATGTGATTAATATTGTATTTACGGGAATTATGTAAATGGACTATGGAGTATCGAGTATGGACATCAAAGGCTGACGATAAAAATGACTAGAATAATGGGTAATCATGAGTAATTGTTAAATTGTCTTGTAATGTAACTGACGAAAATAGTGAATTTCATAGCAAATGAAAATTTCACTTACTTTTTGTCAATAAAAATGTATGATGCAATGTTTTAAATAAGATGGTTAGCCTAAGATGTTAATTCAAATGAGTGATGAACTAATAATATGACTGGAATTTAAAACATAGGATTCCGATTTGAACGA
This sequence comes from Campodea plusiochaeta, assembly GCA_034698565.1. Lineage (NCBI taxonomy): Eukaryota > Metazoa > Arthropoda > Diplura > Rhabdura > Campodeidae > Campodea > Campodea plusiochaeta. The sequence goes on from JAQIWE010000241.1 coordinate 19,317, forward strand.
AGTATTCTCTATTGAATTTTGTAGAGTGATGTAAATGAGTTTTCTTCTGGAACGATATCATTTCTCTTTCAAATGTTTTAATTCTCATTCCGTCTCTCGGCGATCCCATTTTGATTTGTTCTTTCTTTTTCCTTTCAGCTCCTGATTTCGTGAGTTCGATGGAAGTAGGGGATTACGTTTTCTTCTTCTTCAGAGAAACAGCTGTGGAATACATCAACTGTGGAAAGGTAAGATAACATATTCCCCCCACTCTCTCTAGACAGAACAATACCCAACCATTGTTTACCTTACTCCCACTCCCACAATTTAATCCCCTTTGATGGGATGTCAAAATACACAAACTGGTGGGGAAAACATTGTCAATGTCAACATACTTGGTGTTATGATTGCGATTATTGTTGTTATTATTAGTCTTCGCAGTGCTTTTATTGGAAAACAGCAAACAAAGGCTGCATGGGGCTGTGTTATTCGGACAATGGTGATGAAATTGATTTTTTAATGTACATGTGGCAGTTATGTAATTAATGGAAGTGATGATTGAAAAGTGAGGGGGAGGGGTAGACTACAACAAAAATGTACCCCTGATGAATAAACGACTGCTGTAATACATACTATAGAACAGAGTTCATATTTTTTAAATCAAAATCTCAGTAAAGGCTAAAGGTTTTCTGGCAATTGTAAGTTTGTGAACAAGAATTACCAATTGTTTGAATTGATGTAACCTGACTATAATTCTTTTCACAACTGACAAGGAACAAAAAGTTTACTTTTCAAATATATAGCATTTTCTTGGACCTTTTCTTTTTGGTAGTGAATTCTGTGGTATTATTTTAATAGCACTTAATAATGGATGCACTAACAATGGATACGTAAGACGATCATAAAAAAGTGCATGTTCTTTTAACAGTATTATTATTATATTTTAACACTGACACAAATAAGTTTTAAAAGAAATATGAACTGTGTTTATAATATGTTATAAATATGTATTTATGTTGCTTAAAAGTTGACTGAAAAAGTTTTAAAATCATTATAATGATATCATTAGTCTTGTAGTTGAAAGCATTATTGATTTTTTTACAGTAACAATTTATAAACGTCAGAGTGAATAGAGTAGAAAGAGTATACTTTCCTGGAAGTAACATAATCTACTTAATTACTTTTTATTTTAAAGTTATCAATTTAACAAAATGTTGCTACAAAAATAAAACAACTAGAATGCTTATAACTTATAAGTGGAATCATTTTCATATATTCCCAATTAAAAGGCTAAAATTGGGATTATATTACCCTTTATTGAAAATAAGAAATGTTTAAAAGTTTGTTTACAATTGAGTAAAAAAAAATATGTTCCTTTTTAGTTATAATGTAAGTAACAATTCATTCTGAACAAGTAACCCATTTGACACTATAGGAGTTATTGGTATCGGCAGATTCAGAAAATCAAGGCGCATTTAGTGAGATGCAAAAGAACACAACATTCCAATCCTATCATGAGTTCTTCTTAAAGGAAGTTGAGATACTGGAGAATTCACTGATGTGGACAATAATTATGGTGGCATCCAAAGATTTTGACTGACATGTTCTATTCTATACCATAGGCATATATATTATTTAAAATAACTTGTAAATCAATCATTACTTTTTCTTATAACCTATATAAATTCTAAAATTATATTCTATACTATATCAATAAATCTAAGAACAGTTCATATTAAAGAAAACCTTATTACCACTCAAACTTTTCTCTATTTTGTGAATTTCTAAAATGTGTGTTATTATTTTGTTTCAGACTGTGTATTCTCGTGTAGCTCGTGTTTGTAGAGGTGATAAAGGTGGTCAGCATAAAGTACGGCAGAGGTGGACGTCATTCCTCAAAGCCAGACTCAATTGCTCCGTTCCAGGAGAATTCCCATTTTATTTTAATGAAATACGTAAGTCACTGTAACTCAATAATGAATAATTTTGTTTCAGTAACGTAAATTTCAAAAATCAGTTTACCATATTTCAAAATCAATTCCTGTTTATCATACAAAAATTTAAAAGTTTTGAGATACTCAATTGAAAAAATTCTGATTACTAAAATAAATTCTTTAATCATAAAATGAAATCAGTGTGATTTTTGTTATGATTATTTGTGTTTTTCTTACTTGGATATTTCCTTAAATATTTGGTAGACCTGCAGGAGATATTAATTTGACTTTTAAGCTATCCTTTCAAATTGTAGTGTAAATGAAATGTGAAATACCCAATCCTGTTACAGTAACTGGAAACAGAAAGATTGCAAAGAGTACCTTTAACGTAATTGTTTGTTTGATTTCAGAATCCACGACTGAGCTTGTGGATGGTGAATATGGAGGAGAGCGTGCAAAGTTACTATATGGTGTATTCACTACACCTACAAATTCAATAGCAGGATCTGCTATATGTGCATTCAGAATACAAGATATTCTTGATGTCTTTGAAGGTAAGAAAAAAGGTTTTATTTAGTTCCTACTAGATAGGCTAGTACAGTTTTATGTATACCAGGGAAGTAGTAATCCATGTACCAGCTGATTTTAAAAGTTGTAAAACTTATTGTATTATGAGAGCTGTTTAAGAATGTGCATTTATAAAGTTCATATCATTTTCATTATCTGTGTGTAATTTATTAATTTTAAAACATTAAAACTTGAAGTTACATTATTTTCAAAAGCTAGCATCAAAGTTATTGTATTTGTCAATTTATTGTTTTATGAAAATCTGTAGGACAAATTTAAACTTAAACGTATTGATAAAGGCTAAATTTAACATGCTGCTATTCTATTTATATATATATAGGTCTGCCTTTAAATATTATCAATATTTTGTGTTTTGCCACTGCAGTTATATGCGTATAAACATTTTGTATAGTATTGAAAAATAATGAAACAAGAAGTGTACATTTTGTTTAAATGCTTTATATTCATTGTAAACTGTTAGTTGACCTAAATGTTCTCTGTACACACTTTCATACATTCTATAATATTGTGTAGTTTCTATAGTACTAGTGTACTACTGATATATAAAATTCATCCAAACATTACTTTGTCAGTTGAGAGAATAACAAACATTTATTTTCATAAAAGGTGAATTTTTCATTCTGTTTTGTTTGCCGTGGGAGTTGAAGTTTTCAACTATGAATGTGCAATTTCATAATGTATGCTTGCCCTTTAGAAAGTGGCAAATAGTATGTATAGGCCTATAATATGAAAGGAGACCTGTATTTCTACTAAGCTGAGTGTAGACAAAATTAAATCACATGGGAATGTAGCACTTTCATTACATTTAAATTTGTGGATGGTTTTATAAAATTTTAGTTTAAACACGAAGCAGAGTGTTTTTAAAAGTGTTTCCTTATTTTAATTCTAAACATTTTAAAACTCACTGAAATAAAATTATGTAGGCCACAAATGAAAAATTAACTTTTACAGAGATTTTTAGTCATGCAATTGACTTTAGATGAGATTTTTTTAAACAACAATGACACTGCGAGTGCTTTATTTCTTTGAATCATTATGAAGGCATTTATATCTTTTATACAGCAAACTGTATCTTGGTAGAAAGTATAAACATATATTGTTTACTAGTTCAACTGTATTTTTCATTAACTCAGTACTGAATTTGAAATGATAAATAAACATTTTCAAATTTTATCATAGTCGAAATGTACTTCTCTGACATAGTGACTAATATTTTGAAAACAAAGGAGAAACAGTGAAATCTCTTATTTTATACTAATGCAATAAATAAATGAGAGCTCTACGAATAAATGAAGAAATATTTATTTCAAAAGCTAGAAAATGCATCACCATGTAAAGAAGTTTAGTTTTTTGGAAAACCATCTAAAGCATGGTTTGAATTTCTATAAAAAGAGCGAATTTAGTATTTAATGTTATTTATTCTACATATGCAACCTATACCAATAATTTGCTTTTCTGAAAACTATAATGATGGATTAACAGTACAGCAAACAGTTAGCAAAACACCAAAATGTAGTGTACTGAACCTAATGCTATCTGATACACTTGCAAGTGCTCTTAAATATATGATTGTCCACTGTCAAATGAAATATTAATGTATTGAAGGTAATGTAAGTAATTATAGTGGACAAATAGCACTTTACCTTTACAGCATTGGTAATAGTGTCATTTAGTATGTATTATTAATGTTGTTTGATGGTTTTAGTGAACTGTATATTTAACAAGTATTAGAGGATTTGTACAAGATCACGATTAAATGGAGAATTAATTCTAATTAGGATTTAGGCATTTTCTGTAATAGTATTGTACTGTTTTGAAATGTTTGATATAATCGATAACAAAAACATTTTTAATACGCTGAACATCCGAAGAAATATCTACAATTCTTTTTTTTTTGGGTTAACATAAAATTACGAATCTTGAATTATATTAGAGAATGTCACAGAAAGTGTACTAATCGTAAACATATTTTGTATTGTTTCAGGTCCATTCAAAGAGCAAGAAACAATGAATTCTAATTGGCTTCCTGTTCCCCCCCACCGAGTACCAGATCCTCCTCCTGGTCAATGTGTAAATGATTCCAGAACACTTCCTGATTCAACTCTGAACTTTGTAAAGTTACATCCGCTTATGGATGAAGCTGTGCCATCTTTTCTATCTTCACCTCTTCTAATAAGAACTTCGCTACAGTAAGTTACAAGCAAAATAATAAATGGTCATACAGATTTTCAAAAAATTCACATTTTTGAAATTTGAATTCCTAAGGGTTTACAGTACTAATTCAGTGGAATATGGGATCAAGATCAATACTCTTACTATATATTTTTCAATACTGTATTTTTATATTTTTTGATTATTTTGTCATTTATGACATTTATGTTTGTGCATTGTGAAAGCTTGGTACTTAAATATTACAATATTTATAAACTGACAGTTACATTTCACTGAGAAAGATATTTGTGTTATTGTTATGACTTCCAGAGAAACATTCTTAGAGAATTTAACAAACAGAAAAGAATCCCATGTTTATTCATGACTGAATATTTTATAGCAGCTTCCTTATGTCAATTTGTCTTTCTTTTTCAAGGTACCGTTTTACTCAGATAGCTGTAGATCCCCAAGTTAGAACTGTAGATGGGAAAGCCTATGATGTTCTATTTATTGGAACAGGTAAGGAAGTATTCACATTATAAGAAACAGAATGTAAGATAATATGACTACATTGTACATATTTTATATTTGACTTTTTCATTCAACCCATAGGAAAGAATTTTATTATTTTTCCTGTATTAACTTTTGTTTATTTAAGTTTAACTGTTTAACAACTTGATCTTATTCTGTGCATGTCAAATCTTTCTAGCAAGATTTTTAATATTAGCTTAAAAACTTATTTCCGAACCAATTGTTTCAAAAGCGAATTAATTTCTGTAATAAAGTCAATAAGTCATCTAAATTTGAAATGTTAAAATAAGTACAATTCAACTAACATTTCAATTTCTTCCTTTAGATAATGGTAAAGTTCTAAAACTAGTAAATGCTGAGGCAGGTGAATCTAATACTGGTGCTCGACCAGCACTGGTAGAAGAACTCCAGTTGTTTGCCTCTAATGTTGCTGTTAAAAATTTACGTGTAGTGAGATTACAAGGCAGGTCTCATGCCAGTGATATTGCCAAGCTTGTAGCTGTTTCCGATGATGAAATTATTTCCATTGGATTGCACAGATGCAGTAAAGAGTCCATTACGTCTTGTAGGTAAGTTAAGATCGGAACTTACCATGAAGATAGAAATAGTTTTCTGATACCTATGACAAGAGTTTCTATGTTGACTTGTGGGTTGTGGGCTCATTAATATCGAACTTGTGTAAAATAAGTGCAACTGAAAAATTCTTCTACTCTCTGCTAGAGTGTAATCAATTGAAAATTATGAACTTTTTTGCTCTGATGTGTGAAATATGAAAAGCCAAATTTAGGATTGGAACTATGAATAAATCAATTTTGCTCTTTGCTTCTACTGATCACTGTATCACATCACTGATATATCAGTTACGGTATCTAAAAGTATATGTCATCAGACATTCAGAAGATTCAAAGATTGCATTAATTCTGAGTAGGTTTATAAAATTGAATTATTGCTGTATATATCACAAGATGATTAAAAAAAGAGTAACAAGCAGCATGTGAATCCTCGTTAAAAGAATAAACTGTAATTACAATTCTCTTTTCTTTCTCCTTAGTGAATGTGTGGCTCTCCAAGACCCGTATTGTGCCTGGGACCCAAAGCGTCGTAAATGTGTTGCAGTGGGTTCACCACACCTTACTCCTTCAGTCGTAGAAGGATTTGTACAAAGTGTAGCTACAGGAGAACACAGAGCTTGTCCAGGAGGTAACAACAGAACTTAGCAGTTTTAAAATTATTATCAAATTTTTAAATTATTATTTGAGAAGGAAAAGATGTTGTAAAGGAATTTGGAGTACTTGATTATGTATTTGTACTTTTCAACACTAATGAACAAATGTTGGTTGCTCTGTTTTAGTGGGATTTCTTTTACTTGTGGTGCAGTTTAGATGTTTTATTTTTATGATTTGAAGAAGAAAATGTTTCAATTGGACCACAAAGTAATGTAATGATGTTGACACATACCTATAGTTATTTGCTGTATTTAACAAATTGAGTCAAACTGATACGTTAGAGTAGTAGGAAAAGTTTCATGAGCAAGTTTTCCAGTTCCTATGCAATTCTTTACCTTCATAGTGTTCATTGTACACTTCGTGATGATATTTTCTGTCCTGTTATTAATAATGTTTGATATCTATTAGTTGATGCATTAGCTCCACAAACAACAACAACAACTACCACCACTACAACAGCAGCAGCAACAACAACAACTACTACTACTACCACAGAACCATCTAGTGGTGAG
>JAQIWE010000242.1:0-26150 GCA_034698565.1 Campodea plusiochaeta
ACATCATATTCGTAAATGAAAGAAAATTTTGAAATAATAAAGTTAAGAACACAGATCGTTGATAGCAATTACTCCTAGAAGGATATTATGAAGAGAATATAAGTTCATGATATTAATTTCCATTAAACCAAAATATACATCATCTGCGTTATTTTTTTATCGTAATATGGTTCCTACTGTGTCAACTATGACTATCCATGACAAAGTGAAAGACGGCATAACAAATAAATTGCTAAACCTTACTGATAGTATATTCTGACGATTTTTTTTATTTTTTATCAAATGAACTAATAGTGCTGAAATTCTGATGATTCGGTGGAAATAATTGTCCTGGAAACTCAAGCGAAAATGATGTTAAATTATTGAATTTTTCCAATCCAAAGGATTTGACGAATTACAAACATTATAAAGTTCTGCATTGGTTTTATAATTTTATCCTAATTTTTGTATTTTCCAAAGCAAACCAGGAAGGAGAATAATTATATAATTATCAAACGTGCAACCTATCTCGCATATGTTTCCTTGTTAGGACTTAGGAGAAACTATCCTTTTCGAGGGTCAGAGAAAAAGTATACATCTCTACAATCAAGTAATATTATGAGTAGAGTAATATTATAGTCTGAGAGAAATGGATTCATAATATGTGTTTATCATTTTTAGCTTATACGTTGCAAAGCCACAATTAAAATACAGAATATTGGCAATATTTCAGCCAAGACCCTTAGCTTTTATCAAGACATTAAATCTTAGATCTCATCATTAAATATTTATATTACTGTTATAAACTGATTTCATGAAAGATTATGATTTTTAAAATATACATTTTATTAATTCTTCAGCTAGATCCTAAGACGCACAGGTTGGAAAGGCTTGTCTGGTAATTTGAACACTTACATGTTTACTTAAAAATGACGAAGAGATAATAAGTATAGATTTTTCCGATTTGTAGATACTCTGGTCTATTTATATTATGATTGTGTTATTTCTTTTAATGATCTAGTAATACAACTTTACTTGTTAATTCTTTTTCTTTTCTGTAATACATAATCATAATAGTCTTCCAGAATTCTCTACTGCTTCTTCCTATATCTACAATGTAAGAATATTCTGTATAACACAACTCTAGAAAACGAGCAGTACAAGATTAAAATTTGCTGACCTCGTAATTATTCTTTTAGGTCACATTTCAGACAGACCTCTAGACATTGGAAACTAATAAAATTAACAAAATTGGAAAGTTCATGAAGATACAACAAAAATTAGCACAACATAAACAAAGAAAAACTAAAAATTCCAGTCAATGCATGTATTTCTCGTTATATCTTTTTATACAGGAGAAAACCAAATATTTCTAATGAAATTGTTCAGCATTTATATTATTTAGATTACAATTTGTTTCTAAATTATATACCAAGTGTATCTGTCAATTAAAGTAATTTAAAATAGCAATGACGACATCTACAGGGTGGCCACAAAGTTTCATTTTTCATATTACTGTTCATTTAAACTTTGCATTATTATAATATAACAAAATGTTTATTCATAATTGTCTTTCTATTATTTAAAAATAATTGAAATGAAAAAGATTAATAAATATTAGTTTAATTTATTTAATTTCTTAAAGAAGTATTTTTCCACAGCGGGAAGCCATCTTTTTCAACACACATAAGCCGTTTTACTTTCTTTGTTCTCTATTGTACTCGTATTCCCAAGATACCGTTAAGCTGTGTTGGAAAAGATGGCTTCCCGCTTTGAAAAAATACTCCTTTAATTTATAGTGTCAAGTACTGCTGTTATCAAGTTACAGAGTTGTCAGTAATTTGGTTTAGCTATTTAATTGAAAATTGTCAAGAAATTAATTTTGCTATTATATAAATATTACTTAATTTTGCTAGTTTTAATTAATTAATGTAGATACAAGAAGAAGTAAATTATAAATTTATTTTACTTTCATAACATGTTAATAGTTTATCTGAAAATACCAAAATATTGAGTTAATAATTATACTTCTAATATACTTGATAACGTCTAATTAGCAAAACGAGGAACGGGGTTGACTTTGTGATCACCCTGTCAAACGAAATCCCCGCTGTTTTCTCATCAATACCACTATCTTGTGACGTTGTAGGGCTATTCTTCGGCTCGAACCAATGGAATTCCAAGATTTCAATCTAAGTGTACAAAAGATTGGATGACCAAAAGTTGAGGGGGTGGGGTTAACTTTCAATACCTTTTCCTGAGGATTTGACAGACACTGTGGCTCCGTAATTCATTCGGTTGCCCCCCTGATTACCTCACACTATCGAGCGAAGTGCAACATCATCCTGATATTTCAACTGGTAAGAAAATACTTTTGTTTATTCATTTCACGTCAAAAAACATCTTATTTATTCTTTTGATAGAGTCGTACTTGTTTACTGACTGTTTTCTGTTCTTTCCTAGTCTTTTCACGTGTTATTACAGTAACTTTTGACAATATCAAAAGAGAAAAAAAGGTACAGAAATTAGGGAGAAGCAGGAGAGGTTGTGTGTGAGAGAGAGACTATCTTTACTTCTTTCTTTGGCGAATGTCTGGCGCCGCTCTTGGACGGAGACTCGTGCGACGCCGACGATTTCAAAGTAGAAAAAAGTTTCACTACTTTGTTGAACGAAGAGAAAAGTTCCGACCAAGTCTATCGTGCTTTCCCGATAAAAGAAAACTACATCTACAAATAATGTTCCAAGGTATTGGAAGAGCTTTAAAAACTGTTCTTCTCAACAGAAAGAACAGGATACATGGTGTTAGATAGAACTACTAGCACAATTTATTGCGGCTTTTTTTATTATTTGAAAAAATATTTCCTTGCTTTCATAGACTTATGTGTCGACTTCTTTGCGTAGATACATGAACTGTGTCATAGGTACAGTTGAATAGAAATGAAGAAGAGTCGGGAGAAATTTTAAGTAAAAAGATAAATTTGTCAGTTCGCTCTGAAAACTTTAAGTTTTGACAAACTGGATGTATATTGCTTTGTACTTATGTCATATACCTTTTACCGATGAATAACATATACACGAAGTAATCATAATATTAAAAAAAAAATGATACATTAACTCTCATTTTAAATAATTGGAAAAGTCAATAATAATATGGTTGTAAAATATATAAATTGTTAGATTATAGACTTTAAATTATAACCAAGAAACGAAAATCTATGCAAAAAATTATAATAGAGAATAAAAGTGATGAAATTTTGTACGAATAACGAATAATTTATTTGAATTATTTGTCTTACTTTCTTGTGAACAGAAATTAATTAAGTGAAAACTGATTTCTTGATGGCGTTGCTGTTTTGAACAAACAATATCCTCAATGAGTCTACGAGTGAAAACATTAAAAATATTAACTTGTTCTTAACTATTCATTATGCTATTATTTATAACGTTTATTTGATTGAATTAAAACTCATAAGATAACTTTCGAACTATTTGAAAAGTGTTTTATTTCCACATAGACAGAATATTCTTACGTACCATTAATAATAAGTAAATTGAGTGGATCTGTTTATATTCAAACGTATAACATTCTCATTTACTATGAATTAGTTTTGCAATTTAAATTTGCATTATACTTACGCTAATCAAGATGTTATTGTCGAATACTTAAATTCTCAAAAGAAAAATTATCAGCAAAGGACTCCATTCATATTTTCAAATTGAAGTAAGGAAACAATTATTTTCATTCGAATTAGAGACAATTTCCCAGGGTATAACGTTTATCATAAGTATATTGGAAGGCGATATCTTGGTGAAATACTTGTTCATTTATCTTATGAGGATTAAAACAGAAATCATAATATTAATTTAAATTAATGTTATAAGAACAATTTACCTTTCAATTTTTGGTGTAAAACGGAACTGCTACGGTAATTTTATCTGATATATTATACAATAATATCTCGTTGTCATTAGATCTGTAGGCAAACATTTCTTTGTTAAAGTCTCGAGGGTGAAAAAAGGTTTAAATTTGGGTAAATTGGAAAGATTGCATCCCTGTGGTGAAGGTCCCGAGTGTTAAGTTATAACAGCAATCAACAAATTAACGGCAAGGGAAGGGTAATATTTTTTCTAAAACAGCCATTCAATTCTTTATTCTTTACCAGTGGGAAATTTAACCGATGTTGACAGCAAATGGAGAGAACTCTTGTTTGCTTGTAATTTGATATTTCAAAATATTATAAAATTTGAAATGTTTTGAAATCGGGAGTTTGGGGTATTGGAGTTTGGTGACAACTTCAATTAGGATTTATTGGTACAATGTTGTAGATTAGGGCACGTAAGGGTCAACAGCAAATTTCCGTTGGTTAGCTTCTGTAAATTGTTTGTGTATAAAAGGATTTTCTCGTATTGCATGATTTATATCATGTTACGTAATGTTTACAATAAGAATTAGATCCACAATTTATTTAATTAAAATTCGTTAGGTTTTACTTAGAAAATAATTTCCCTGAATACCGATATGTGCTTTGTCTCAATCTAGACCGAACAGCTTGCCTACGCGGGAGTGCTGTTCAACAAACATAACTCCCGTCTGACAAAGTGTTTGGTCTAGATTGAGACAAATATGTGCTAGGTAGCTGTCCGACGATGATATTTTCGTATAGAATTCACTATATAAAACAACATTACTTTTTGTGTTTATGATTTCACAACGTTCTGCGTTTCAAAAACGTTTCATAGTCCGTACTAAACTTTGTTTTATTACTAGACTTTATTTTACAATATTCTGGGCATAAATCACTGATATACAAGCCTTTTTAATACGGTTATTCTGCGGTTTTTACTCTTGATCTTTCGCATAAATATCGACGATATCTAAATAAACTTGCATGTACACTCTTCTTGTTATTGGCGATCTTAGAGGTTTTTTGTATGTATAAAAAGCCCACTAAGAGGAGTTATTTTCCGAGCAGTATAATTATACAATATCTTTTTTATTTCGAATATTTTGATTAATCTCTAATAAATATGTTCGTAATAAAAATCACTCTCTTCTGAAATTAGTATTACATATTTAACTTAAGCAATTTAACTTTCCATTTAATTTGTGATGAATATTTAATCTTAGACTCTATATCTTGCATCAAAAGAAGTGGTGAACAACTCAGGCGGCGAAAGTATGCCTGTACTGCCATTATATTATAGTATGTCACGCGATAGAACCATCTATGACTATATAGACTGTTTATAATATTTATTGACAATCAGGAAATTTCGGAAAATTTCAGTCTACTCAAAATGTTTCTAAGTATAAAATTAACAAACACAAAATGAAAATAGCAGATTCGTCATCGTTCCAAAAAAAAGACCCTAAATATAAACCCTTATTAACGGAAATACAGTGGTTTCTACGAATTTTTTGTTGATTTAAATGTAAATAGTCATCGATATATACGGGTAAATGGACTACTAAAACGCGAACAAGAAATCGTTTTCATGTTTCACAACTTCAGTGACATAATTCATATATGATGTTAATAATAAGCCTCATTAAGTTTTACATGACTTTTTCCCATATATATTTACATTATTCGAAATGTTTATGCTACATAATATGAATTAATTTTGAAGTCATAAAACATTCAAAATGTGGGGCATCATAGGTAATGTTTTTCGGAGCATCATCAAAATAATTATGTATTGTAATATGTGTACATAACAATGCCACACTAGTTGATAAAAATATTGTGTAAGAAGTCAGTTCTCGTATAATTAAGGTTTTTGCTTTTCGGTTAAATAAATGAGATAGCTATGATACAAGAAGACTATTATTTTCGATAATATATAATAAATAACTAATAAAAATATATATATTTATTTATGAAAATATATTTCTACAGACTTCATCACTTTAATCTTAATTGGAATCGTGGGCAAAATGGAACTTATGTCTTTTACAATTAAATGAAGCTATACACAACTACAATATGTTGATACATTGTATATACAGGGTGACCCAAAAACCCGGACCGATTTCCGGACATTGTCATTCAACAACCGGATAAGATATTCAAATAAGCAATAGCTTGTTTTAAAACCCTTGAAAATAGTTTCAATTTGGTATTTAAAAATTAAAATTAAAATAACAACATTTTTAGTAATAAATAAAAAAAAAAAACTCTAAAAGTAATGTTCTGTATACCTCTGTTTGTGGTTACAGTAATTTATATTTAAAGTTAGCAACTGTAATTAAAATATATATTTGTACCTTTTTAAACAGTTTTTCTTATAGTGTGTAGTGCAGGCAGTACGCTGTGATAACTACCATTTTGTAAGTGTTTTGAGAAATTCATTTTTGAAAAGGTTATGATTATTGGATTTTGAAGTTTTATACACGAAATGAAAACTGTTTTCAAGCAATTCAAAACCCTGTTGCCGAATAATATAGTGTTTCAAAATCGGTCAGATTTTTAAGTCACTGTGTATATTAATGTATTGTAGCAATAATATCACATTTTCTCTATTATTTATTAGAATATCTCAATATTTACTTATTTAGGCAAATTGTGTTACTCCAGGTTTATTTCATGGCGTACCGTACAACTTAAATTACGTAAACCATGTAATTAAAAATACATAATTTATTTATTGTATGTTGCACTTAATATAAACATTGGTGGGAATATACCTTAGATATAATAAATATAGAATTAAACTATGACATCTGAAGAGGATAATCGCTTTGTTGATAATTATCTTATCATTTCATACACACGCATGTAATTTACCAGATTATAAGCAGAATCAGAAAGTTAATTGTAGTACTGATATTGAAAGATAAATTTATACCGCTGATATTATGCAGGAAATTGATAACTTGTAAAGGCTAACTACGTAAATCTGTATTATTTATGATGTAAATATTATAATTTTAAGATCATACTACGTCAGAGTTTATGTATTTTCATCGTTTATAAATTTAAATTATATTATTATGTATTCGCGTTATTGACATTTAAATGTTTGCTTGTTTTCGTTATAATAAATTAAAGTTTTAAACATATCTTAGTATTTTAAATTAGAAATGAACAAAATAGGATATATTCCAATATAATTACGAGTGTTTTGTAAGATTATAACATCAACCATTCCTTCATAGCAGTCTACCTTAACTTATTACGTGGCTTATATAACTAATTCAGAAATAATTTCTGCAGAATGAACGGGTAGAGTTTCAAATTATGATTTTCCATTCTTCAGAAAAAGAAATTTTATGGAAGAAACTTATTTCTTTCAATTAATCTGCATTCGAGTATAAGTACTAGATAATACAATACAAATAGCACCTTAGAAAATTTAGAGTAAATCGGTTTTCACAAATTATTGTTTGATATCGTATTAGCCAAACACTTTCTATTGCCGAATTCTATTCCCATGTTTTTGATTAAAAATATTACAGACAGAAATTTGTTGTTGATTCAATTTCTATTTTAATATTCGCATATACTCCAAAAAATCGCTACCAGACGTTCGCAAGATGCCCTAATTTGATTAACATTAACCATTAGCAATCCAATTTGTAAACCTGATATCAAATATCATTGTAGACCAATAATTCTGTTCCTGTAATCTCTTGATGGAGAGAAAGCTCAATTAAACTTCTGTATTTACTTCTAATATCACTCTATTTGAGTAGGAAGTGAGATGACTTTGCTAACCTCTTATCAAAACATACCACTGCAATAAAATGCATGAGAAAATGAACTCTGAAAAAGTACTTCCAAATGTACGAGACCGTCTTATCGTGGGTTAAATGCTAATGACTAAAACACGATAATCGTTGCAAGTGCACTATTTTCTTACTTGTATCTACTGTATTTACGGTTTTTTGCTTTTACTTATAAGCCTGTTAAAATGCTAGACAAATTGCAGTGTATGTATGTGCAGTGATAATATTCAACGGTAGGATAAAAACTGGATCGTATTACTTATGAAAGGAGAAAGAGAGAGAAAAAAAGTCAGAGATGTTTGTACATTATGCAGCACGAGAAACTGGAAGTTTTTTTTTTGCTCTCTGACATCTGTATGTAGGGATTGTGAAATAAGAGTATAAAGTCGCGATTTTTTCTGTTTCTTATCGTTTACCGAGACTACTTCCGCTGAATTTTTAATGTTTTTTGCACTACGCATGATGTACTTTGATTTCGCAAAATACCTCTCAATTTCGCGGTAATATTTGAATTTTTCTCCTTTATTTAGAAAACTTGTTTATAGTCTCTGCAAAGTAATTATTTTGCTTGTATATTACTCTTTTCACTAAGCTGAAAGAAGAAGTTAATTTTGATTTCTACAAGACGCTCAGACAATTTACATTCCATTACTGCAGCTTCGTAAGCACAGAATGGGTACGTAACTTTTCATGATTTTATAAACTTTAAGATTTTCTTATCGTTTCGTATACACTATATGCATCATTTTCAATTTCCTCTTTTGATGCTATTCATACATTCGTTTCTAAGAAAGTTATTTATTCATTAATTTTACATTTTTTTTTTTTTCGAAAAAAAAAAAAATAATAATAATAATAATTTGTAAATAGTTATAGTAAACTAGAGAAAAAAATGATAATTCTTGCTTTTGCAATCACTACAGATTACTTACGAAGTTTCAATACACTGTACTTGTTTAAAACTCGCACTTCTTGTTAATATTTTGTCAACTATTTGTTTATGGGCAATAATGTATAGCCATTTTTTATATTTTTTGTAAGAAATTCTACGACCTGTTCACGAACAGGATGTCGCATTCTTTATTGCTTTTATGTTTATTATATTTACTTTATTTCAGCGATGAAAATATTTATAAGAAACAATTAACATAAAAAATTGAATCGAATGGAAGGAAATAAAACTTTATATAAAATTATATGACTGTAGAATCACTTGAAATATAGTAAAAGGCCGTTAGTTCTACCGGTTTTAAAGTGATTTTATTAAGATGAAGAATGCATATTTTTTCTACTTTTCTTTCATTCTGAAGGTCATCGAAAAGAACTTAAATTAACGAGTTCATTCATTCGAACTCTTCGTTGAAATGGAAAGTAATACAAACAGCAGTGTCTCTAACATAACCTCAATTTACGGGGATTTTTCAAACTTCAGATGGACAAATTATATGGATGATGAAAAGGGTACTAAGAAAAACTGCAAAAGAAAAATATATTGAGAAGATAAATTGATATTATTCAAATTATAGTTCAAATACAAACTTATTTTTATAATATTCATTCTTCTATTATTTAGTATTATAAATTAAACAATTGTTCTATAATTATTTTTATCGATGTATGACCAATATATTGTATAAAACCAAAGGAAAAATAGAAAAAAGGATATTCACGCTATAAAATTCAGTCGTAAATTCTAATTATATTTAATCGCGAATTCACGATATGATTTATTCTGAGTGATAGAGCGAATCTTCTCTCAGACAATATAATTAACATTGATATGATTTGATATAATTATCATGGGTATAATACTCAGCATAGTCGTGATGGTTAAACAGACTAGAGACTTTAAATAACTGTTATTTTCCTTTTTATTCATATGAGATGTCTTAGTCAAACTGTCAAGAAGTCAGAAAGATTCGAGTCTTCGATTTCCTCTACTTTGGACATAATTTCAAATAAAATACTAGTATTTTAATGTAAAAACTATATTATATACATAATTAATATTGACGATTGACAACACAAGATAGAGAGAGAACACATGTTTATTTACATACTCTGTTTACATAATAGTAAGTTGACAGATGCCACAGAATAACAATATCAAATAAAAAAATATTTTCAGTTTTTTGTTTTGGAATATATATGGTTGTTTAGTGAATTGTGCTTTTATTTTGAGAGATGATTTATGACAAATATTGCAAATATGGAGAGACACAACTTCCAAAGACAGTTAATGGTATAGTTTACAAGATTTTTTAATGAACTATCATAATTACATTTAAAGACTTTTATTAAACATATTTTAAAACATTTTTAAAAACTACACCTAAATTTCAGTTCTACCTTTTTACTGAAACTGGTTTTCATTGAAAGATATCGACTCGTGAGAATAAAACCGTAACTTATCCACAAATACTTGAACAAATTAATTATATTTTTGTACATTAGTTGTAAATGAAATATAATGAATGAATTTTCTAAATATTGCTATATTGATATTGTTATATTAGTGCACATATGAAGAATCTGGTTGTTGAGTCTACGTCATCTTCTTACGCATGCTCAGGAGAAGAGCTCTCTATATGCTCTTTACTTACCCTAGAAGCATTTCGCGCCACTAGCTTATTCATGATAGAGGGGTAGTAGCAAAAGCAATAGGTAGGAGATTTAAAATCGACGCGGCTTTTTTCGAGAGTCATATGGTTTCAATGAAAACGCTGGTTCTTTAAGGATTTTTTATTTGCTTCAAAGTGAGCCGTTTATTATTTTCGTGCTGACATATTTTTGTTTATTTCTTCCATTTATTTTCATTTATTTCCTGAGACGAAGTGCGCTTTTTTATTGCGTTATTTGTTGTGCTTTTTTCTATTTCGGCGTGAATTATTTGTTTTGCTCGTATTCTCTGTGCATAGAAAGGAAACTGTGCATGAACGTTGTTTTATTTTATTTGCAATATTTGATTATAATTTTTTCAAGTAGGCTGAATATTTAGTTCCCACAAAAAAGTGCTTCAGTTTAAATGTGTTTGGCGTGTATGATGTGTGTGAACGTGTTTCTATCAGTTATAAAATAGTGCTCTTTAAGAATTGTAGGCTTTGCCATGTGAATAATAATTGGAATAAACAAACAATTGAACCTCTGTGCGGAAAAGTGATTTGATTTCTTCTCTTCAGGATAACCTCAAATTAACTCATCATCAGCACCATGGCTTCAATGGGGACATATTTCGCAGTGTGGCTACTTATAATATTATTGGACAGTACATCTTCTGCTAAACGTGGGAAATTACCACCAATCAAAGGAGAGGACAATCAAAGACGAAACAGCAGATCGACAGGTAAGTTCAAATTATTTTAACAAATATTTAAGTACAAGGTTTTGTTACTGTGTTAATGATCTGCCAAGTCTTGTGTCAGTGAGGTTCCGTTCATTCATTTATCACGCAATGAAGAAAATTCATAGCTTTCTCAGCTGTCATCAACTTAGCTCTGCACAAAATAAAAAAAAAGCTTTAAAAACCTTCCGAATGAATGTTATATAATACCATACGTCACTTCATAATAATCGTGTTTACTGTGTTTCATTTCTATTCCGTTTTTCACAACGTTAAATGATATAATTCGATAATTTTGTTTTATTTCATTTTAAGCATGTTTTTTTTTATTATTATTTTACTTTTATGGTGAACGATCGAATTTTCTTGGAATTTATCCTCCGGTTGCAAATAATAACGAAATTACGGTCCGTTGGTTAAAAATCCACATTTTACAGCGTGAACTGGATAAATTGTATAAGTACTATCATGATAAAGAATCACTAAAAAGTTAGATAACGCCAATTACCTCTATAATTGGAGTGATAATAAACTTCAAGTGCTGTGACTGCTGGAAATATAGGTTCACATGTTTTCTGTGGTAATTGTATTTATTAAGTTTAGTAAAAGAATGAATTACAAAAACAATAAATTCAAGGCGATAATGAAACGTGTTCGGCTTTAATACACATCGTAATTATATTTTGAACTATCGTATGTACCTTGAGGTGTGCGCAATGTATATATTTTAATACATGATCTTTTAGTTCCTTAATAGTACTTTATATATTCGCAATCATAACACGATTTTATAGTTCATCATGTAACAATATATTACATAGATCAAGTTACTAGCAAAGCATTGGGAACTCTATCACACTCTGTATCAAAGAGGGTGGTGTTTCAAGCTTTCATACAAGATTTTATAATCTTTGCAATTTAATTCAGGTTTTCATATTTACTAATAAATTACAAAATTCTCTAGAATGTATACAAATCAGATTTCAAAGAAATTTCAGTGAGAAATTTTGATTGGTACGGTGAAAATGTGATAGATAATGCAAATAGTGAAAAGTTCTAAAGTGTTGACACAGAGTAAAACATCATTTCTACCTCTTACTTCTATCTGAAATTAGCGTAAAAATGGGTTTTTGAATTAGGTTTTCATTAATTGCATGTTTTTATGAATGTTAATAATAATCACGTTAAAATGCTGCTTTGATCAGCTCTTTGGAAGCACTGGAAAGTATAACGATTTTCTAATGTTTATAAATTATAGGCGCTGGATTTTTTATATATATATATATATTATGTCAATCTTAATTGATTTTGATGGAATTGAACTGAGTAGATGTACAATTTTTCTAATCGCGCGAATAATAATAATAATACTATAGAATTCCATCTATCCATCTAGTATGAATAAAATCGACGTGATTTTTCTATTTAGTTTTATTCTCAACTATTAACATGAATAAAAATCAACGTATTATTATTTTCAATTACCACTAATGTTGTTCCTGCTTATAGTTAAAGGACTATCCTGTTTGATCATTTGGTTTTCTTAATAAGTTTGTATGACAAAAGAAAGTAACAGATGTTTATAGATTTAACCGAAAAATGTTAAGAAAACCAAAAGATAATAGGGTTTTAAGAATAGGGTTTTAAGAAGTCCTGTTTTTTTTATGAAAAAAAACTAAAATTTGAACCTAAAATTATTATATATTCAGAGAATATTTTATTCTGGTGATAATGACAATTCTATGCTACTATTACTCTCCTCTTTGTGTGTGACAAATTAATAATGCTGAAGTTCTTATGAAAATATAAATTATATGTTCTACCATAAAATAAATTTGCGAAATCTTCTGATCCTCGCCTTTACCTTGCAATATTTACACGAGATCGGGCAGAAAGTATGACACAGACTTATATCTGATTCATTAAAATTGTAATTTCAAAAAGAAATTTCAATATTTTAAATATATACATATATATTTTTTCCTGAAAGAAGTGGATTTATTAATACTATTAGCTCTCGCAAGCATGATTTCCAGAGTCACAGTTAGAGTTCACCAATCACATCATTGTTATTTTTTCCTTATTTTTCATAGATGACAGTATATTTTAATTTGTGCTATTGTTAAAAAACATATAGAATTGTTATTTTTGCTTCATTAATTTAATATTGGTGGTTGTGTTGAATATTGCATATCATCGGTACTTTTTCTCTTTCTTATACAGTAGGTAATGTATGTAAAATGAAACTAACTGATGATATTATCTTAAAGTTTAGTAAAAAGTAAGTTGATTCGAAATTCGTTTATTTTTAAACATAGGTTTCATATCTGATTTGTCCAACTATGTCTAATAGGTTTTCATAACTGATTTGTCCACCTAATGTCTAATGAAACATTAGCGGATTTTTATATTGTTCGAAAGTGAAATGTTAAATTTGTGATTGCTTATGATGTTGAATAATATTCACATATCAGATCTTTGGTTTGTTGTCACATGACTTAATAAATTTATATTTCATTGTGGAAACTTAAAACAATACATTTTTAATAAAGAAGAAAAAGATAACTCGATTTTGTAAATATCCGTCGCTTGATTATCGTGTGAACCTATTTTCTTATTATTCGTTGACTCTTATTACCGCTTATTACAGTATTTCGTTAATATATTTCTTCTTATTTCTTTATATGATATAACGAGCAATCTATATATGATTTCACGGTTTAATAAGCCTTCGATATTTATAGTTTATTATCAATACCAATTTGATACAGTTACGCACACTATAGACAGCAGACTCGATAAAAGTACTATAAGGAATTTGAGTAACAAATGTAACATGTAATAATTAGAATACCGGAACCGTGAAGATTAGAGTAATGTGAGAAGATGGAAATAATTGTGAATGAATGTTCTATATATTATATTTGTGATGTAAGATAGAATTATGGCTCCAGATATTCGTTAATCCAAACTAGATCGGGTTATAATGTGATTAAAAATACAACGATATATACGTTGGTCTTATCTAGAGGGATTATTAATTCTTAGTACCTGTGTACGTGCTAAATGTTAGATGAACTCTGCAGTTATATGCTCAAACTTTTAATATGGAAATGAATTAGTATATACCAATGCTTCAATGGTCGTAGAGTGTCGGTTATAATAGTTCTTGTTCTTTTATAGAGCTTTTTGTTCAGTATTTTTTTTTTATCATGGAACAAATAATTATAAAGATAGGTTTAGTTGTTTTCTTCTGTCTTAAAAACTCTCTTCAAAATTCTATAATGAATGAATTATTATCTTCATCTTGGTCTTCTCGAAATTGAGAATTTATAAGTTAGCAAACATTGTCTGATCATATCACGTGATTGACACTCGAAATGTCCAGGTCATCCTATGTAATTCAAGAGTAACTGAAAATATTCTGCATTTCTTAAGTAAATCAACATCAGTTCCGGTAAGAAATTTCGAATTACTTCAATTACTAATACTCGAGTAATGTTATGTAATGCAGCAGATTTGCAAAGTGGAAAATTAAAAATATATATAATTAAAAACTACCAAGCAAAAACTCAAAATCTCTCGGTGTATAAGGAAGGTTCGTGATCTCTCATCGAGAGTGTTTCATTCTGAACGACATTTTTCTGAAGTTTCTACTGAACGCAAGGGATCTCGAGTTCGAGAACCGTCGGAATGGAAACTTTTTTCTTTTTTAAATCAGAAAGATGTTTAAAAAAAATTCTTCTGATTTAGGTTAAAGTATATTCTAAGGTTCTAGTGGTTCAGAAGTTATTTATTAAAGACCTCTGCTTGGATGATTGCTTCTACTGTAAGAGGGCTTTTATTGTCCTAAAATAGATAGAAACATCAAATACTTTGCATTTTTTAACATTTGCTAATCCAAAAATTCGTTCAGATATGCTGGCTTGCCTGCTCAGACTTATGAAAAATAATCAAAGTAATGTTTTTTCCTATAATTATGACTGTCCAGATGTCCACTATAATGCATAAAATATTTTTTTGAGATATGAGCAGGTGCTGTGTGAAAAAATGTCAACAGTTCAGACCTAGGTTTTACATTAGGTGGAGATTAGTTCCAGCTAGCTAGGAAAGGTAACAGATAAAAATTGAGATCTTTTTAAGAACGCGAAAGACTTTTCGATAAAGAGTTCGAAATTGCAAGCATGTATTGAGGGAGTATAGCTTCTCTAAAAGATTTTCTAAAAATAGATCGACTTTACTACGAAGTATAGAGTAGGAAGTAAATATATACTACTCGGACTAAATTTGAGCTGCACAACTTTTATTTTATCTCTTTTTGTTTGTGGAACACACACAGAGTTTGTTCAGATAGCGCGAGGAAGACGTTAGGTACAGTACCTCTCCCGAAAGCGATCGCGTCGGAACAACTCTGGTAAAAATGGCAATGGTACATTATAGAGAATAGTCGGAATTTCTAAGTTTCTCCATAATTTTATCATCAGTAGTACAGCACTTTAATGCTAGCTATCAATATAGCCAAAACTACTTTACATTTTCATTATAATTACAGTATTTACCGCAATACTATTTTTATCACAAATTCTTCTCAATTTTTCGTCATAGTATTAGATGTTCGGCAGTTTTTCGAAAACCTTTATTATAAAGAAGCGAATAAAAATAATATCTATAGCAGGACTCGAACCCAGTACCTTTTGATTCCGTATTCGTTACTCCCCACGCTGTTTTCGTTTTCTCAATTTACCCAGATATCAGTAGCAGAACTATTTGATACAAAATCGCATGCTGTAATTTAATTGATATTTTATTTAATGACGTATTATTTTCGAAAAGTCAATATTCCACATATGGTAATCTATACAGTATATATTTTGTAATGTATAAATTTGTACGTTAAATCTGTTTCGAGAATTGACTTATATTAAGTTCGAACTTCAACTGTCATTTGAGATAAGATTACATATTAGTAAATATTTACCTATACCAGTATTAAGACGCTAAGGTGGTGTTTGCTTATGCGTATACTATTGATGACTTATCAATTTTCATATGAACTTATATTACCTTGTATTCTACAAGGTTCAATATTGAAATAAGTAAAACTGGAGTTTGATTTTTCATTCTTTGGAGTCATCGGCACCCATAGAAATCATAAAAGAGAGGGTGAAGCAATTATCTCGTTACAGTATTTCATATCAAAATTATTTCTATACTTTTATTTCTCTGCACATCACTACGTATTTACACATTTCAAATCTTTATCAATAGCGCAATCACACTTATGTTTGAAACATTTAAATAAATTGAAATATACACAATGAATAGTCACCGTTGGGACTAAGAATATACTGTACATTTAACATCACGAAAGAAAACATGGACTTTTAATAGTAAACAAAGAATTAAAAAATTACTAAGTCAAGTGAAAAATACAGCAAAACAATTCACAGGGCAGTTATATTTTCAGTACAAAAGTTTCTTTTTAATTTTCAAGAACCCTGCTTTTTCAATCTTCGCAATTTTGCAGAAGGGACAAATACTCATTTGTTGGTAGGCTATCCCTCTAATATATTAAAATCGTTCATTTGTTTTATATATGGCTTTAAATATCATCGCACGTTCTGTAAAGTGTATACTGCTATAATTCTTTAAAAGAGCAATAACAGGAGAAATGTTGATCTATAAAGTCCGGAAATTCGTGTGTATATAACAATGTGTTTCACATATACACAAATATCGAACCGTTTAGAGATATGATTCTTCTTTCCTAATAATATCCCATTCAAACTCACTCTATAAAGATGATTTAATTAATTATAATTTTAATCCAATCAAGGGAAGATTTACTAAAAAATGCGTGCTATAATGTTGATATAAATGAATTAAACCAACTTTACTTTATATTACTATAATAAATTAAGCAGCATAAAAAAATTACATCGAGTGGGAATCGAATCTACGACCTTTAATTTCTGAATACACTGGGTTTCTTTCCTTCACTCTTCATTGATATCTAGAGGAAAACTATACTTCAATTTCACGAAAAATTCAGACAAACTTCCTGAATGTATTTTACGTATTGCTCCACTAACAAAATCTCCAGAAGTCACAAAAGGAGAAGTAGAAAAACAGTTGTTAAAACACAACAGATTTTCTACTTTACAAAGACCATTTCCTGATCCAAAAGTAGAAGATTTATAGATCTTTCTGCTTTATCAAAGTTATTTATTTCTAGATAAGAAACGTACTGAAGATGTATAGATATCTTGTCAACAGAAATATATATAGTTCAGAAATGTGGATCTACTGCGAGATTTATATCTTCATGTTGAAAGTATAGGAGCGATCCCGAATAAGAAAATATATACATGAATCAGAAAAGCACAAAAAAAGACAATGTTGGAGACAAGTGCAAATTGCCTTTCTTATTCTCTTACAGTTTTGTTAGCTGATCAAAACGGGGAAACACTGCTGGTCAAAGATAATTTAACCATTATTTTCTGATAGAAAGAGCGTGGTTTGGTTTGTTAAAGATAAACTGCTTCAATCGTTGATGGATTTTTCACTTCTAAATAAATACGATACTTTAAAGGCCCATTATTTTTCAACGGGAAGTCCCGATTTCCAACACAGATTAACGGGCCCTTGAGAATCGAGTACAATAGAGAACAAAGAAAGTGAAACGGGACTTGTGTGTTGCAAAATGGAACGTCATGCTGAAAAATATTACAGGTTTAATTATTTTTTTTTAAGAACAATTTAATGAGTAAGTTAATGCAATACAATAAAAACTGTGTTTTTTTATCATTAACGAAAAAGAAATTGTAAAACTCATCTCTGACAATTTTACTTAATAATATTATTAAGAAATATGCATTATACATTATCTTCAAATAATCTAGAATGAAAGAGAAATTACAGAACTTTACAAACTGTTTCTTTATAATTCCAAGAGACAATATGTGATACTGTAATCCTACAAATTACTTAATGATTATCCTTGGCAGAAGCCTTGTCTCACTTCTTAAACGTCAGCTGTCAAAGCTAAATATCATCCCATCAAAAGGAAGCTTCTAACCCTTTTTTGCTCTCGAAAGAACAATTCAATAATTATAGTTGTTACAGTAACATATTTTGAAAAAGAGTAAAATAAAAGTTCAAAGAAAAGAAATCATGGGAGGTTTTAGTCAGACATTCAAATTAGAATAAGTATTTTTAAATGATATAATTTAAATGATAAGAAGATCAAAACGATCTGATCAGTTTTTTTTTTCATCCTTGAATTACTTTTTATCGGGATTTGAGCGATCTGCAGTAGGCCTACCAAATACTATCGACAGAGTTTAAAAATTCATGTTTCACTTTTGATTAGCTCAGATTATGTCTTGAAAAATATTTTTATATTTTGATAGTCACAGACAAGCCAGTGGGGAAGCACCTAACAAAAACAGTTTTATACCTCTTTTCTACATATTCTCACTGATTTCAAAATTTAGTTTAATCTTTTTCAGAGTCCTGATTATGATTCAAATTTATCAATATTGTTTCATCATTTTCACAATCATCATAAAATATTCTTTGTCAAATTTTCTGAACTTTAGAATTTCCTGTAATATGTGACTTTCCATGTCATTACTTCATCCCATCACGAAGAAGGAAATAAGTAGATTAATTATTACTTTATTTAATGATAGATAACCTATTGATTTGCTGGAGATATATTGTTAGCTAATAATATATTTTCTTTCTTGGATACATTCCATTTCCTTATTGTAAGGAGATCCATCAATGGCAGGTGAATACCCTCGTGAAGAAATATAATTGATAATCTTTCAAAACGCAATTCAATTATTGCAAAGTAATATTGAAATATTATAAGTTTATTTCTATTAAACAATTAACGAATTAACTGAATTGTTGGGTCATTTAATGAATTAATTGTAAATTATAATCTTTGATATGCAAATTAATATCACGAGATTTACCTGACTTTATTAATAATTTAAAACTGAAATGTAGATGTAAATCAAGATATAATAATAATAATAATTGAATTACGGAATATAAAAAAAAGAAAATCATTTGAACTTTTTTCTTCTTGAACAGCATGTGCTTTGTACACATGTATAAGATAATCAGTAATTGATTTGTCTTCTTCATACTGTAACCTCTGATAACATGCTTTTCCAAAGACTATTGTGAAAAATGAACATCAATAAAACATAAAAGTTTGTTTCCTTGTGGTTTAATCCATGTTTTTTAAGGCGTTTTATGGTA
Source organism: Campodea plusiochaeta (assembly GCA_034698565.1). Classification (NCBI taxonomy): domain Eukaryota; kingdom Metazoa; phylum Arthropoda; class Diplura; order Rhabdura; family Campodeidae; genus Campodea; species Campodea plusiochaeta. Next base: position 19,326 of record JAQIWE010000242.1, read on the forward strand.
GTGATTAATTGTATCCATTATAGAAGTTCCCCATACAGCTAACAGTTGTGAAGGACGATTACTTTTATGAGTCGAATTATGCTATGGTTTATATTGCACGCCGTATTGTAAGATTGCCAATATGGCTGTAATAAATACTGTAAGAACACATTGAATACTCTATGTTCGCATGTTTTACATGGACTGGGCATGTTCCCTCGTGTAAAGCATCATTCTTTTTTTGTGAGTGACGATGTAGCTTACATAATAAAAATGTATAGAGTGAAACATTACTGTTTTCTTTAATAACAATTGGAAGTCTTGTCTGTAACTATGATGTGTTTAAGGGTTGTAATATAATTTAGAATACTACAGTGGAATAAGTTTTATGTTGCTTTCTTTGTGAGTTTGTAATAAAGTTAATAATTTAATTTTAATAGTTTTATTGGAATGAAAAGAGTTGAGTAATGTTATTGAATGTAATTATTATAAAGAGTTTATTTAACATGAGTGATGAGTAGGTTTTTTGTAATATTGAATGGTTAATTGTTAAATTGTATGTTATCTTTGTATGATCAAAAATTATTGTGGGGTTATTAATTAGTAAGCCACTGCTGGTGTTTGTTAGGGTTATCTGTACAGATAATTGGAAGTCAATCAATTTAACCTTTTGTGTCAAATTATTAATATCCAAAGCATCACTTTATCCCAAAAATACTTACCGTATCCACAAATTCAATATCGTTTTCTCGTAAATCCGAATATTGTATACTCATATCCCATAACTTATTATACGACGGAATGCATTTTGACACTATAAACTTATTAGTGATATCCACGATAAAAACACCAATTATAAACGTTATCAAAATTTAAAAAGTACAATCTCACATTTTTCAATCTATGGGAAAAAAATATTTTTTAGAAATTAAGCTATCGAAGAAAAGAAAGTTTAGCTCATTTTGTGATTACTTTCCAATCTTTAAATCAATAATGTTTCCGATAATAAATAAATCCAATTCGCTAAAATCTCCTATAATTCCTCTAATTGTAACGTAAATTAATGAATGCAACGATGATGTAAGTGTATGTGTTGATCTGTTGTGTGTAAAGAGCCAGAGTGAGTGAGAGAAGGTGTGAATGTTTCAAATTCCACTTTTCCTTTCGTTCATGCTGACAGGGTGAAACTTTTCTTCTCTATTCAGCAAAAAGCTAAGCACAAAAACGTTTTGAAAATTCAGCAAAAAAGAACAGCTCACAAAATGCTGTTTATCTTTCTACACTGAAATAGTCGTCCTTTACATAATAGATGGACTATAAAGTTAAGGAAGAACGACAGAAGATCTCTTTTACAGGATAAAGTTGCATATCTTCACCATATGAATTATTGTTGTGATAGGATATCGGTTATTTATCTCGAATAGTTTCTCGTTTTTTGTGATATAGTTCCTCATTAGCTCAATTTTCTTTTTAGACTTACTAGGTAGTTCCATTAAATATTAAAACTGGCCCTCCGTAATTAATTTTTAGATGAATCAATTGTAATATAAAATATCAAAGGAATAAAATGTAAATTTGATCGTTGCTTTGACTTTTGAACCGTAATAGTTTTATATTGTCTTAAGACGAACGTGTGATAATTTATACGACTAGAACATAGTAAAGATTACATCCAATCGTTGTTTATTTTTTCTTTAATTTGATTACCTGACAATATTGGTAATGGATACAATACAACTTAACCTTCCATTTTACAATTAATAATATTTGAGGAGATAAATAAAATGTTAAATTATTATTATTAATAATAATGTCTAATGATATAAAGAATATATTTTACCATATGACAATAAAAAAAATTAAAAATTAAAATTCCTCAAACAATTTTATAAGTTAAGTGTTAAAAGACGGAAGTGGATGAATTAAAGCCCTAAGTTTTGTCTGGTAAAAGGCAAGGTGCATTTTTTTGAATGAGTCGAGTAGACTATTAGGCAAATGGAGCCAAAATGAAAAGTGAGTAAGTATATCCAGAAAGTCTCCCCTTCGCCAGACATTTTATGTCAAAACCACCATCTGATTTTGAGTGGCAGCCAAGTCTTTTCAGGTTTGGAAGATGCGTCACTTTATTTGTATGCCGATTGGACTCAAAACCGAATTTGAAAACATCGGTTCGGGCGATCGCCCATTTTGAAACATTAATCTGTGAAGAAAAATGGTGTTCATAACGTTCCTTCAATTTTTCACATCATTCTTTTGCTTTTCCAGAGCTTACATGATGAGTCAATTATTCATATGATGCTCAGTTCCGCTTAAGAGCATACTAAGGTCCGGATTAAGTAAAGATAATCAGAAAAAGAAGAATGAGAAAATATTAATAGGATTATAGGAGGTGTGATATCGTGAAAAGTGATTGCACTACTGTCCAATTTAAATCTGCAGAGTGAAACATATATATTCTGCTTAAAATTGTATATAAACATGAAAACGACGGAGATATTGATTATAATAACTTAATGGTCTTTCCAGAATTCCTGTGTGTCTGCTTTTAAAAGTGTTAACTTTTAGTAGAATTAAATTATGTGTATATTAAAAATAAATCGGGCAAGTTTGGATAATTTAACATCAAGTCACCCCATGTGCCCCCATGATAAATTATTTGACCAATATCTATCTTATATGAAAGTTTCTCTTTAGGATTGTTTGTGTTATTTTTTGTTGGGTAGGTATACGATCTCATGAAGAAGAACCCTGTCAAGCCGTAAAGTACTGAATTTATTCATAAAGTGAATTCGAGAAAGCAAGCATGATTCGTATTTTTAGTTAACGTAACATCTTCCAGAATCTGACATATTTCCCAGAAATTTAGTGTTTAATACCGAATCTTTGTCACATCATCAGCATGGAATTATATCGCTTTTCCTGAAATTTACATTTTCGAAACATTTCATCCCAGGAATAGATGAAATTCCGCTTAAAAATAGTAAAAGCAACAAATAATCAAATGACAGTTTTGAAACAGAAATAAACAAATTATCATTATCATTTGTGCATAAACTTTTACGAAGAAATCAATAAAATAATTCATCCACTGTTACACTAGTTAAATATTTAACAACAGAAGCAAACATAATTCACTTTTATTTCTCCACTCTTCTGCCATAAAAAAACTCCCTTTCCCAAAGGAAAATAAAACATACAACAAGCACTTCACACATAATTCACTGAAACAAAACTACAATTTATCCCGAATACAATCTTATTAAAATTAATAATACAGAGTGCACTTCCTTAATACGAACCTTCTTAACCTTTTACTACGTTGTTGACTGACACATTAATTGTCTTTTTTTCTAAACTGATCCATTGGAGCAGAATGTTCTTCCATGAGTGTTTTTCTCTCTTAACTCTTTGAAAGGTCTGATGTGTGTGTGCCGTAGTAGATGTTTGAGTGAAACTGGTCACGAATAGGTTAATAGGGAATATGTCAACTAATATTAATGAACCAGAGCACTAAGGCACTGCTCACAGCTTCACAACAAAAACATTCCAAGCGATGTCGAGCTGCAACGAAACAGGATTTTTTGTTTGTTTTGTTTACTTTTTGCATAGCAAATGTCACATGTTTTTTTATATTTTTATTGCAGTTTTGTTGTTAATCTAGTAGAAAAATGTGATATAAAATTGATTTATTTTGAGTTAAAATCATTTTGGGAATACCTTTAAAATGGAATGGAATCATATCAGTATATACTTAGCGTTCTTATTGATTCTTAACGCAGATGGAATTCGTTAGATTTCGTTAGTTCAGCATATTTCCATTAGACTAGAATTGAATATTAACTTACATTATTATAAGTACAAATTATATTAATTTATAGTTTGCATTTTCCTTGAATTAATGAAATCTACCATAAAAAAGACAAGAAATATTATACAAGTTATCTTTAATAATACATCTTCATCGTGAACCCAAAATACCAAATACCATTATATCGGTACCCCCCCAAAACAAGAAAAAGTTCCAACTCCATTCCTGTATATAGGATCAACTTAACACTGTATTATCGAACGAAGTCTACAACTGCATGTAAATAAAAGTTCATTTTGTTTTGTATGGAGTGCCAATTACGAATCGTCTAATAAAGTTTGCCTGACGTAATCCTTACGAAGGAGGCTTGTTACATAAATAGGTGGTATAGGGTTATGTTGTCATAAGTTTCTTACTTGTATGTTGTTTGGAGCTATCATGCTAATGTAGACGTTAAAGTTCTCTTAGCTTGTTTCTTCGGAACGTCAATCATTGAAAATGACCTCGATGAGAAGTTTTCACAGAGAAGTCTTTCATGGGAGTTTGCCACCTACATCAAACATGTCAAAATATGGATGCACTTTCAAACTTCATAAAGGCTTTCAGAAGATGCCAATAAAAGTTCGCGTTTAGGAAAAAAATTAACACCACTATTACACTAAGCTTCTTATAGAGTTTTCAACAACGCTGTATTTTATAGTATTAGGCGATTTGGTTATCCATATTATAGTCGCTACATACTCTCATTGAAATAGTTATATGTTATGTTTCAGTAAGTGGTTAAACCCAAGATGAAATAATTAATAGAAGATAATACCACTTGGCCTCCGTCGCAACATATATGTTATAACATTTGATTCAGATTATTTCATTTACTTTTCACGAAATTTCACTGTATTTTACAAAAATTGTGCGAAAGAATATCATTCATACAAAGTTAAAGAAGGTTTCTTAGGAATGTGTTATTTAAATTTATAACAATTTATTGTAATTTGTAAATTATATTGTTTAATACAAATTCGAAGTAATTAATAAACCTCTTTTCTTTCTCAACATCTTCGTATGTTATCGTTCAAGTTCATTAACTGTGAACTTTTTTTTATTAGTAGCAATAACATGATTAAAGTATGCGGTACATCAGAAGTAGACCATATTAAAATCTACTAATTACAGTTCAAGTTGTGAAGAAAGATTTTATTTTTAGCACATCTTTATATAATAGCTAACCCACATTACAACAAATCCATAAAATTATGTCATAAATATTAACATGGAAACTTAGAGGAGTTTATGATGAGCAAATCTTATGATTTTATAACATTTATTTACACAACTAGGCCTATTATATGAATGTAAGTTCAGAAACACCAATGTTCAAAATATGATTACCGAAATTGAATGTGGCGGAGCTCATAGATGTTTTGATAGCATTCAGCGTGTTTACTGTTCATTCGAAATTCATCGCCTTTCATTGACATTCTGCGTGGTTCATCTGAATTTATCTGCGTTTAGTTGGAGTATATCAAATTTTACCATTGCAGACGCAGCAGTGTTCATAGGACGAATTTAATGGTGTTCAGGTGGACTTTTCCAAATTTCAGGCAGTATTCAGATAAGAGTGCCTGAGTTCGTATGTGATAAGCAATAACAAACACAACTTTATTTCAGTATTCTTGATTCAAATAAATCGACATGTTTCGAGGTCACAGCCTCATTGTTGTGCTTGTTATTGCTTATTAGAATCCAGTACATCATGAAAGTTTTTTTTTATTTCGTATGTGATTTACTCTTCGGTTGGCTCGTTCGTAGGAAAGTACTATAAATGCAGTGTTATGATACCTCCGAAGGAATCGATTTTTGAAATAATTAAATCAAGTATAGATTCAGAGCTGTACAATTTTCACTGTTAACAGTGGATATTACATTACCATATCATTTCTTCATAAAACTGCAGTGTTATGTAAGCGGATATTATGTTCCATCTAACAATAAGGTTAATTATTAAAACATATTAAAGTGATTCACTGACAGGAATAATGTGAGTGAAAATAAATTAAGAGAGTAATTAATTCTATGAAACCTTCAGGTTTATTTCATATTCATCTGCCAATAAAACTTGTACTATCTCGACTGTCACAGATGGAGAGAACAATCTCTGATAAACTCTATAAGGTGGATATTATGGAAGCATAACTAATTATTAAAGTTTTCCATTAATACGAGTGAAAAATCCATAAATGAAACAAAAAATTATTTGTCAATATTTCAGCGAAGATCCTTCACTTTCATCAAGATGATATAAAATTTACAATAATTGAAATAGAAATATAAACATCAAGTGTATAGTTTGTTAATTATGAAAGTCCAGTTTTTAAGATTGTAGGGACCAACTTTATCGTTCATTGCTTCTTTCTTCATCTTTATTATTTCCGTAGATTCCCTAATGTTACGTTCTTTCCCGGTGTTAGTTCTCTTCACAATTTTTGTTTGATTCCAGTCTAGAAGGTGTTTCTGTTTCCATGAGTGAGAAGCTGCAGCTGATTTTTCATGATGACCTATTTTCAAGTAATGTTTGTGTTATTTTATTCTGATTTTTAAATGTCGCTTTGTCTCACCAATATACTTTTTGCTGCAGGCTTTACAACTAATTTCGTAAATTCCTGAGAGAAGCTGGTTCGAAACACGATGTTTACGATGACTAAAGGTTGATTGGATTTTGGATTGGATTTAACTAATTTTAATTTTGTTTATTACAAACTGCAAATTTATCAGGTATCATTTGATATATACAGTACTGGGCTCAGAAAATGGTGGACCACGAATTACAAGTTTGAAATGTAAAAAAGTAAATATTCTGCAACAACGAAAAAAATATTTTCATCAAATTATTTTATTCACTGAATGCATCCTCTTGGGACTGCATCCCAAGGCACAATAAAATTTCAAAAGTAGTTACTTCTTCTTCTTCTTCTTCTTGAGTTCCATCTTCTATTGAAGGTTGGAGATCATCATGGATATTTTCTTTTTTGACATTGCAT
>JAQIWE010000243.1:0-26142 GCA_034698565.1 Campodea plusiochaeta
TTCCGAAAATCCAGTCTCGTCTCGGTCTCGTCTCGGAATTCGAGACGAGACGAGACGAGACTTTTGTCTCGTCTCGGTGGCATCACTAAGAGAAAGTGAATAGTAATGTATGTATGTAACTTTTCGATGGACTATACGTACTCAGAAGTGCTTAAAGTATTTCCCTTTCGAGGAATGCAGTCATTCTAATTTGTGTCATGGATGCATGGGTAAAAATAAATCGTAATTTTTTTAACATCATTGTAGTATTATTTTTATTTTTAATTAATATCACAGCATCATTTTCAACACAATCCGAATTAATTAAAAAATAGGTCTATAGCAAATTTCACTGAAAATATGTCGAGAGTTTTGCTTTAATTTTCATGGAAACACGAATTTGGAACATGTAAAATAAATAAAGTAATTATAACCACTCCTAGCTACATTTAAAAAATCATATTCTGTATATGAAGAAATAGCATTATAAGAATACACATTTGCCTACCTCAAAGAATTAAAGGGGAGTTTTACTTTCGTAGCACGCCAGCAGAACAACGATAAATTTGTACTCTCTGAATCTCAGCTATCAGGATCGCAAAAGTATCAAGAAGTAGTCATAAACGGAAGAAAGAAAACCTGACATTTCATGAGGCGCCAGGTTTTCATTGATTAATTTCCAATAGCAGTACACGTTGAAATGTCCCTATTTTATCGCACTGCTCCTATCAAATTGGAGCTATAAGCTACACAAAAATGTTGTTATCTTTGACATCTAGAAGCCCTCCATGACAGATACACAATTCAACTTATATAAATAGGTGATGACATGTAGTGTCAAATTAAGATTTTAGAGAGAATATCATTATCTCGCGTAATTTTGGGATGGAGGTAACAATTAAAATGATCCAAACAAGTTAATTTGGCGATGAGAGGGGGGGGGGGGGGGGGTATTGGATATTATAATTTATTATATACTGTAAATAAATTATGTTTTCCTTTACTACTTTTAGTTTTATTTCAAATTCTATGTAACGTATACTTAATTATATCAATATAAAAAAAATTAACAAAATAACAATACAATAAAATTCGTCGTGAATGGGAGACACAAACCCTCACTGAAACTATTCTTAACTTGTTATTCAAAACCGGATAACGAAATCACATATTCACATTAAAATTATGAATAAAAATAATATAGTTGCAATTTTAGATATCAGATGTTTAAGAAAAAATCCTAGCCAAGTAATACACAAAATATTTCTTCTCATAAAAAATGAATACACCAGAAAATAGCATAGTGTTCATATACGTGTTTTTATACCTAAAGTAAAAAGAAAAAAATGCCTGTTTTTTTATTTAAATTTTACATTAAAGCATAATGATGAAGTTGTAATGTAATATATATGTGAATACAGTAATTAACATTTGAGAAAACGACACGTTAATTGTATTGACACATGAACAATCGAAGCGTCGAGGAATTTGAAAAAAAATCTGTTGTAAGGCATCAAATACTAATCTATATAATTATGCTTAATTTTCTTGTCTTGTTTGTATGGAAAATACACTTTTCTTCGCTTTTCTTTTAGTGGAATAGTCCTTTGAGCTCCTTCGTATAATTATGATGAAGGGCACGATCAAATCTAAATTCACAGAAGCGAGAAATTGTTTCAGTGTGAAATGGATTTGCACTTTCTTTTAAATATTGTTGTAGCTTTCTTGGAAATTATAAAAAAGAGAAATATTGTCATTAAATAAAGTGATTGTCACAATGTTTATAGATATTATACTTCATGTACAATTGATGGTCATGGAATTCCACAGATAGTTTGAAACCTGAGGGACACAATCCAGACATTGTTTTTAAGAAGCCGCTTTACCCGAAGGTGTGTAGTAGCTCACAAATATTTCAACCAATAAAGAAAAATGCGGCGTAACATGTTTACTGAATTATAGCTTAAAGCGATACCGTATATTGTAAGAGAATTATTGTTTTCACTTTAACCGATTATATTTGAAATATTGCCAGAGAAATATTAATTTTAAAATAAAACTACAGTCGTTTATTTATATTAATGGATAGATTGGTGCAATGAATAAGTAATTTACCTTAATAAAACTTCAATATTTTGTTTTAGTGTTAGGCTATTATAGTAGCTATACAGGAGCCATCTATTGGCGAATTCTGACATTTCTAGATGTGAGACCTGCTGTATCGTTGATTGGAGAGAATAGAGAGGTTTGGCTTGAAGCTTTTTTTGAAGCCGTGTTCAAGAGTAGCGCCTGGATTGGCTGAAACGAATTATGTTGTCACAATGTTTGAAGTCGAGCTTCTAGGCTAGAAGTTTTTGACATCAAAAACAGATCTCGAAGTTCGGGGATTCAGGATAAACCACGCCCCTCTTAGCAGACGATTGTTCAATGAAGAACATGATATTTGAGTTAAAAAGTGAGTTTACCGAATTAAATCATAACTCGTCAACTATCATTGAAGTTAGTATTCAAAATTAGCTCTTGTTATTTTATTTTAAAAACTAAAAATATGAAAATTGCAAAATTTATGCATTAGCCTAGTCAAACACTTGTTTTCTCGAATCCGGTCTTCCAGCCAAACAGGAAAACTAGAATTATTTTCAGAAGTCAGTAATTTCACTTCTAAAATCTAGAAGTTGGTAGAAAAGCTTCAAGCTAAACCTCTCTAATATTGTAATTAATATAAGGATAGAATATTAGAGATTAAACACGATGTTTGGATCTCATATAATAAGAGTAAATTGTAAAAGTATAAATAAATTTGCCTCCTTCCTATATATTTTGGTCTGGATATGCCAGTATAATAAAGCAGAAGGGCTGGATTGAGCCTCGTTCCTTCTCTCGAAATTTATGAAACAAATTGCTACTTCTGTTTCCCTGTTTGTAATAATACAGACACCAAGCATATAATACACTGATTTTTTCCTTTACTTTATTCCAGTTCAACGTGGAATGATTTATTATGGAGCAGTTGTTTCATTCGTCTTGCTGAGTTACCATTTTCAGTTTCATATCATAATCATTAATCAGTATTATTAATTTATAAGAGAAAATATTTACTGTGAACTGTTTTGTCAATATTATTACGATTATAGTTCTTACAAGGAACTGATTAATTTAGTGAAAATTTCCAATATCAGAACTTCTGTACTCCGATAAGAAATTAAAAAAGTTGGTGGGTTGCCTTTAGAAATTAAATTAATGAGAAGGTTTTAGATCAATGACATGAAATATGTTTTCAGAACATAATATAATTATGAACATATAATTATTATTCAGAGCATATAATTATTATAATTACGAAACACACAAAGCAGTATTCAAGCAAAAGAGCACGTTTTAAATTAAGTTTAAATTTCTGATTAAATACTGTATCTTATAGACAAGCGAATTAAAATAATAATAATAATAATAAACCAATGACAACAAGGAGTGCCGTTGTTACCCCTACCTTATATCCCGTGCCTCACTCGACCTATATAGCAGTGGTCAAGAACCCAAAGTACCCAATCAATTTTTGAGAATTGTTCCTCTATTCCATGAACCTGAAAAACCACAATGGAAAATGGAAAAACTATCAAAGTTGAAAGAAACTTTGTGAAAAGCAACTACATAAAAGCACAAAATAATACCCCTACAATAAAGAACAGAAACCGCTACTCTATTACCATATCCATTCTACATAGACTCCAAACTCAAAAAAAAAAAGAATGGAATTTTTAATAAACCACACCAACTCAAAAAGAAACGATAGACTTTGTTAGCTACAATAACATTTCGGCACAACTACGGCACATCGACTTAAAAAAACATACCAAGTAACAAATCCAAAGTATGCCAAATATTACACAACATATTAAATAACTTTGTGTAGCATTCTTTGTGCGTGGGGTGTGCTGTTATGTGTGCGTGTTTGTGCGTGTAATAGGCATCGTCCAATTCTTTTTGACATTCTTTCGTTGATGCAGAAGCGTAATTTCCCCAGCAAAGAATTCGTGGGTGAAAAGTTTGGAATTGTATAGAGCTAGAGTGAAGTTGTGGTAGCGGTGTTTCTCAGTTATTTGGAAGTGTGTTTTTCCATGGAATGTGTTGCAGAGATTTTTAGTTCAGGGTTTCTGCTGGTTTCCAGGTTGTGATGTGAGATTTGACTCTTTTAAGAAGTGTAGTTTTATGTCTTTTTTTCTTGTTTATCTTCAGTTACAATAAAAGCATCTTCAAAATATAATAATTACTGAATAACTGCCAATAAAATAGCATAACTTTATTTTATTATTATTATTTTTTTTATCAAAAGTGACTGCATGGGTACTTTATTTTACAGGATACTTTATTTGTCAGTTATTTATAATTGAAGAAGTTTTTCCCTAAACAATTTTAGTAATACACTTGTTCCTTTTAATTTTTAGGTGTATTTTTTCGCTTCAACAAGGTGTGCTTTTGCACCTAAAATATAACTTTCATAAACTAATTACTGTACTTCCCATTGAAAACAGGGAGTGAAAGTAGTCGACCTGTATGTTGCATACACTGGCTGTATTGGAGTTTTTCTGCATGCACGTATAACGTGTTTTTAGTTTTGCCTTTTGTCAAAAACACTTTTTTATTATTTTTGAATAACCTCTTCAATTTTGTTAATATTTAATAATAAAAGCTTAATGTGACTTCATATTCTTATATCTCAGGTATTTTTGCAACTTTAACTGTGAGTATATATTAACTCTTATACCAGTAAAATGTTGAGGAAATTCCTATTTTAATGTTTCAACATATATAACGGATAGATTCATTTCAATTTTAAGAAATTCTTTTTTAAAGTTTGTATATCTATGCAAGCAGGTTTTAAAAGAAGAACTATCTTGAAGAATCAAAGTTGGAACACTTAGAAGAACTGAAAATTTTAACCGACCATTATTATTGGAATTCAGAAGACAACTACAACACGTTTCCAGCTATGAAAGTAAGATAATTGTGGGCTGAATTCATAATTTTCCCCCAGAGATTCGAGCGATGCTGAAGAGTCAGTTTTACTCAAAGGATTGAAGTACGCTGTCACTTCAAAAAATATTCCAATATCTAGTGTGATCATGGCGGTAGAAAAATCAATATGTAAATTGAATCCAGCAGAAAAAGAAGAAGTCAGGTCTGAACAGCTCGTATTATTAAATTACATAGTTCTAAATCGTCACGTAGTAATTTTTCTAGAGAAGAAACGATAGCACTGAGAAGTCTGCGAAATGATAAACATTTGATTGTTACAAAGAGTGACAAAGGTGGAAACGTTGTTCTCCTGAATCATGTGGATATACCAACAATATGAATGAACTGTTAAACCAAGACAATTGTAAGAAAATTCATAAAGATCCTACGATGAAAATCTCTGGAAAGATCAATAAAATGATCACAAATTCGACCTTTGAAGCAGAAGAAAAGGAAAGAATGAAAACAAGCGCTCCAGTATGTCTCCGGATTTATGGATTACCAAAAATTCACAAACCTGCTATACCTTTACGACCTACTGTAGCTTTAAGGAATTCACCAACGTATAATCTGTCAAGATTTTCGAGTCAACAATTAACACCATTAGTACAGAAGAATTCTTATGCAATTAAAAACACGTAACAACTCACGTCGAAGTTACCTGATAAAATAGATGATAATGTCATGATGGTTACAGCTGATGTCAGTTCACTTTTCACTAATGTCCCTGTAGAAGAAACTTTAGATATTTAGAGGAAACGATTAGATGATGATCATTTTTCTAATAACGATGACTTCATAACATTGGTGAGACTATGAATGGAAAATTATTACTTTCTGTTCCAAGGAGAGTATTATATGCAAAATCAGGTACGTCAATGGGTTCCTGCTTATCTCCTGTATTTGCAAATTTATTTCTGGAAGAGTCAGATAAAAAAAGTTATGAATGAATTTCATAAGAAACCTATTCTCTGGCTGAGGTACAATAATGATGTGTTTCTACTGTGGTCTGAGGGTGCTCTGAACGAATTTACTACCTATTTAAACATCATCTTTCCAACTATAAAATTCTCATTTACTAACGAATTTGACCATAAAATTTCCTATCTAAATGTGGTTATAACAAAAGAAGCTAGTGGATTTGTGAAAACGTCAGTTTTTAGAAAGCAGCCGAGTAACTCGAACCAGTATTTTCAGAGAAGTTCCTGTTACACAATGGGTCAAAAATTTTCATGAATATTCAGCATGAAGTACCACTTGGAGACCATATCCAAGGATGAGAATAGCATTCATACCGAAGCAGAAAATATTTTAGATATTGCGAGTCAACATGGTTTGCGGAAAGAAGCAGAGAAAATACTACAGAATACCAAGTTAACAACAGAGAAACAGAAACTCTATGGAGCGATCCCGTATTTTAAAAGGATTTCATACCAAGTTAAAAGATTAATGTCTCGTTACAACATCAACGTTGTGATGAAACCACCTTACCACCGTCAACAATTGGCCAGATTCTGGACCACGAGGAAGATGAAAGGACAAAAGAAGAATTTCCAGGAGTCTATAAAATAACGTGTAGAAAGTGTTGGTCAAACGGGTAGGCGATTAGATGAACGTGTTAAAGAACATCGAACTAATTTAAGTTTGGGTCATTCAAATAAATCTGCTCTTGCAAAACATGCGTTAAATACACCCCATTTGATTAATCGAAATGGAGCTATTTTATTGTACAAATGTGGAACAGTTTGTTATGATCGATGTTATGTTGAGTCCATTCACATAAAAGCAGAAGATGAAAATGCTCTCAATGAAACGCTTGGAATCAATATGCCAAGAACGTGGGAAAACCTGCTGAGACAGTCATTTTTAAAACCTTAAATATTTTGCATGTTTTTATCTGTTAATATTTACCTTTAACACATTCTAATATTGTAAATTGTTTAATAATGAGTTTGCATTAAACTCGAAAATTCACGAGAAAATCGTCTTTCATTGACTGAGATAAGAGCCTTTATGAAAATGAATGTTAAGAAGAAGAATGTAAAAATAATGTTTTTTGGCGTCCAGAATTTTTTCTAATAATAACTCACAAAGCAAACACGATCAAAAATGTACAAAGAGTTTTTCATGCAATACACAATTTTGAAGCAATATTACGCATGTAAAGAAATATTTTGACAAAAGAAAAAAACTTTTCTTTTGCTGCACCATGGAAAAAAGTATTCTATCCTCTTCAACTCCATCATGGGACATAAAATAATGTATGCTGCAGTAATTTGAGTGGTTGGTTCATAACTTCTTATTTGAATATTCTAGGGATATATTTTAATTTGATCTTGTAGCTTCCATATACGCATGTGCAATAGGTAGGAAAATGTTGTATATAGTGTATGATGTGTTTTCATATTATACTCATAAAAAAGGCCAATATAGACTTTATGACGTTCCATCCTTTCTTGTACCTAGCAAATGCCGTTTAGTACTCATTCTACTCTATATATGCTTTTATTGTTTTATCCTATCTTTTTCATGCACTTTTTTCAAATATTACAACCGTATTTTCTTTTAGGAGAAGATGGAAGTAAACATATTGTGTGCGTCTTGGTAAGGTTCGAATTCTATACTGGGATAGTTTTATTTTACAGGATTTTCTTTTTAATTTCTGAAATTGTGTATATATTAAAGTTGTTGCTTTAGCTGAAATATAAATGTGATTCAAATTCCTTTTCAACGATTACTTAAAATTGAGCCCAATTGTGGTTCCTAATTCATGGAAGCTCAGAGACCTCCCGTGAATGTATTTATTTGTATAGTGACAGAACATCCTGATGGCTATAGTTACCCTATAAAATAATAACACTGTGGGATATAAGAAGATTTATTTGGACTTTTAGAGTGATTCATTCCGCAAATAACCACTCAAAAAAAAGTATGTCTTAAATTAAGTTGCGTGTCATATACTGTAAAAGTAAAATAAATTAAGTAATAGAACCAATCTTAATAGTTGTTTTGTAAAATTATCAAGGGAATAATTGACACGCCAGTGTTTGTTTTAATTTAAAACCCGATATGTAAATTGATTGAAACTATTTTATTTGTATTAGGTTGGCAGTATAGAGTCACTGCATGATAAAAAGACATTATACTTGGACCTTATACAGCAGATCCTGGTACACAAATACATTCGAGAGAATTTATATTTTTCAGAAATACGAAATTTTCAATAATGTATGGTCACACCTTTGAGAATAAATCTAGAGGTAGTACACAAAGATCAACTTCTAGGAACACCTTTAAAATCCAAGATGGCGGCTAGGCTAACACTATGCTATATTTTTCTGAAATTTTATTCTGAAATTTTCGTTGTGCTAAACCTGAATTCGCAAGTAAATAATTATTATCCCTCTCTAGTCTCTATGACATGGAAATGCAGCGATTTTCCGAATTGCGATTCAAAACAAAATAAGTTTAAAAAACAATTGTACTATGACTGCTTTCAATGGAATTTCAATGGTAAGGCCATTTATCCACCATTGTAATATTAGTGAATATTTAAAGTATCAGAACTCTGGCACTATGAAAGATAAGAAGAAGGGGTTTTCACTGTTGGATTCGTAATGACGAGTTCTACAACTAACTCATTTACAAAAAATTGATGTAGCCAACTGTTGGGCGGCCATATTGGAAAAAGTAAATTTAGAAGCCTATTAACACTATGCTATATTTTTCTGAAATTTATATTTCTCAGAAATACCAGCAACTACAAAAAAGGTTATTACGTACTGTACACTTCATATGCACAGCTTTTCAAACAACAGTAAAACTTAACCTCAAACTAAGCCATACTTTCTGGTTTATCAAAAACACTCTCACACTTTCAGCAGAAATTCTCGTTGTCTTTAAATCTACTCTAGGGACTAAATCTGTATTTAGCAGAGCGAGAAGTTCCTATTACTGTCATTTCTCTTTGGGTCGCAGTTCCACTTTAAGTAAGTGAGTTGAAGAAATTAGAAAATCAATTTGATGAGGAGTCTGGCAAAAGTTTTCACCTCAAGAAACTCGAGAAGAGGGAGTTACTGCTGCATTAACCATTCTAATCAAAGTGAACACATTTTTTTGCTTTCAAGAGTGGTTACAGCATTTCAATTGATTGACAGTGTCTCAAAGGGTAATTTCAAGACAATTAGTTTATAATTGATTAGAGGAATTTGGCGACTGGATTTTTATGAGGAATTCGTGCATGAAAGTAACTCATTTCTTGTATGTGAAAGATACATTACTAAAGGATATGAAAGAACAGATGAAATACTAAATTTTAAATACCATAGTAAGTAATTTACCCTGTTTCATTGCTTTTTATATAATATATAATATTTATACTTTTGCTATACGTTCCTCAACATGAGTTTATTAACACTTCATATACGTTTTTCAGCACATTGTTAATGGTGAATATTTTTTTTGCTGATTTTCCTAAATAAACATAATGAACAAAAAGTACCAATTTTCATTTCACGGCATTCTAACACTGAAGAGCAACAGGAATCGGAAAATATGAATAGCTTTTTAAGCTTTACACTATTGTTAATGTACTTATACTCGCAGCTAAGGAAGAAATATATATACAAATCAGATTTTCACACTATTTCAATCTTAGCACATATATGAAATCAATATTAACACATCTACTTGAATCACACAGGAGAGCTACAACTCTATAAAAAAGAGTAAATAACTATATTACCCAAAAATTCATCGAAGCACCAACTTAACTACACTCCCTTCTACCAAAATTTGACATGTACCGTTCACTAAATTCCGAATTTCATCCAAGTGATTATTTAAATTTGATCTTGAAGAAGGAAGCCGAGAGGGGATGTCATCGTCTCTCCAAGAATATTCACTTTTCCAATCTTCATTTTTTTAGACTTTTGTAATAGAGTGTCATTTTCTTTTGAGTTACTGTATATTACTAAGAGAGAATAGAGCTAAAAGATGACAGCAGCTTGAATAATATTCTCTTGGGTGTCCACTGAATGTCTTATGACATAGAAGAGGAAAATTGGACGGATGGATTTACGCCCAAGATTGCTGCTGCTTACACTCATTTTCTTACTATAGTTTACTGGTAATGGGAAAAGTATTCTTTTTCTTTTCCTTTCGGTTGGTTTATAATAATTTCCAGTTTTTTGTTGAGTTTTTATTACGAAGATTTTTATATATACAGTAGGACCTTATAGGTTTCTAGATTTTGAATTGCTATGCAATAAGTCAATAACAGTTTTATTAGATGTGATTAATTTTCTAAAACTGATTACCTGATTATCTGTGTTAAAACTGAGAAACATATTGAATTTCTGAGTAATCTAAACTAAATAGTGATAAGCTATTTTCACTAAAACTGAAGAGATTAGAGAAATAAAGGATCTGTTGCGTCAGGCGATTATATGGATGTACTTAAATGGTCTATAAACAATTGGCAGATTGATAAATTAGTCATTTAAAGGGCAAACGAGACATAACTTTTTCGCCAACTAGTAAGCGCTTAATGAAAATCAACCAATATAGTGAAAGGGGCGGGCCTAAATCATTAAGTCCAACTCTTAAGCGCTTACTTTTCCAAGTCGATCTTGGCGTGATTTTTTCAACTTGTTAGTGGACAACTTCAAAGGGTAGTTGTGTTTGTGGCCATCTTACGTACGTTAAAGTTATATTTTATTTAATATTTTCGCCATTTCGATGAAATAACAATTGTTTGATTCCATATAAATTAGTATTTGATTTATAATACCCGCTAAAAGCACAAAGTAAAGCTTTTAAAGAATATTTACAGGCTAGTTAGTCTATACGTTGGGCAACTTCTTCAATGCAGTGTGGCAGGGTGTAAGTTTGAAGGTTGGTCTTATTGCAATATTAAGCCGTACCACGTCTGTGAAAAGTTGGCGTGTCTGTTTCGCTCTTAAAGTTTCAGCAAATATATTGTTAACACGTCAAAAAATATAAGTTATGGAAACATACTATGGCTCATATATCATTTCGCAAAATTGCCAATTCAGTTATTATAAGGATTATTTCCTTTTTACAGTTAATTTCAATTAAAAAGTGATATGTAGCTTTAACAAATTGAAATCTATATTTATGAGTTTCTACAGTTGAAAAAGCTTCCATAGAAACAGGTAGTGTTTTAGTTCTGCTAATATGTTTTAGAAATATTGTTACGTCTATTCAACACAATTTCAGACACAAAACGAAGAAAACATTCATAACATCAAAAGAAAATATACAATGTTTGTAAATCTGAACGTTAATCAAATCAGTATTATTAAATTACATTGAAACTGCGTTAATATTAATATTATAGTAATTGTAGAACAATACCAAATTGATTAGAATTCTGTGGTGAATATATCAATTCAAAAACCACTGATTATGGTGAGTATAATGAATGGTTAATTGAATACCATTGCATATGTTAATTCAGAGTGCTAAGCTGAGCCTATTGTACAATGAATTTATACATTGTTTGCGTGTTATGCTGTTTTAGTAATATTTTACATTAATCATAAACCCTTCTTAAATAAGTTACTTTAGATTTGACCAAATAATTAAATTAGCGAAAAGAAAAATATAAATATTAAAAAGTTTTGTGACTCGTGAAAGGTTTATCTAGATTTTCCTTATAAGCACTTTAGTTGAAGGAAACAAAAAGTATCAAAATTGGGAAAAGCATTAACAGCAATGGTAAAAGAAGATTGAAACATCTACATTACTACACTCTGATATATACAATGTATTATAATTTCCAGTACCATTATTACGTCGTATTTTGACAAATAGATAGTTTAAGCTCACAGGTCTTTGATTCATATTTGTTAAGATTGTCAAAATGGAGTAATAAAGACCAATAAAAACTGCATATTACTGGAAATATTTCGATATTTGATAATTATATTACATAAATATCGAAATATTACCAGTTATATACTGTTTTTTATTGGTCTTTATTACTCCATTTTGGCAAATTTGACAGAATATAAAGTTATAATGGTAAACAAAAAAACTTAGCAAATATGTTAGCAATATAATATTAGAGCATCCAAGAAATTCATTCATTTATCTCAACTTCAACCATATAAACAGAAAACCCAAAAATAAAAATTTACAGCATCAACGTAAAAAAAAACAAGACTCTCAGCAAACAATAAACAATCTTCTATTTCTGTGAGAACAATCTCCCAAAATACTTCCAAATCAGATCTAAAAAAAAGGTCTGATTGGGAAGTAATCTCATTTATTGAAGAAAACAATGGAAGTAGCTGAAGTCAACTAAGTTGTCTCATTTGTCTTTCCGTGTCGTTAATCTGCCCAACCGTTTCACTTCTAGCCATAGGGATAAAGATTTTTTCCTCTTCATTCGGTTTAGGATCAATATTGAACGTGAAATATTAAATTTCACTCTTCTGCTTTTTTCTAACTCAAAAGATTTGAAAGTTTGTGTGAAATAATGAAATTAATGTTAACAACATTTTGGAAAAGTTGATTATAAAGAAGGTAATAAGGCTTATAGTCTGAGGTATCAGGGTGCACCTAAACTGAACAAATACAAAATAATATATGTAGTCAAAAATAAGGAGCCCAAAAATCAAGTTTTATGGTGGTTGAATCATTGGATGCTGTTTTGTATCATTATTTTTATTATGAATTAAAGGCATTAATTTGGTTTAAGGTTTATAATAATTGATACAATTATCCAAGAAGAAATTATGCCACTTAAATGTCATTTCGACTGAGCATCTTATTCTAAGAAACAGCTCAGTCAAGTTTCTGCTTCTAATGTCATGTTGAGCAGTCAAGAACTTCATATTGAATATAATAAAAAATAGAATCTGATAATGAAAAAATAGTTTAAATAATTAAATACATTGCACACCTATACTTTTGAGTTTTGACGTACTTTATGCAAATAAAAAAAAGTTAGATGGTTGGCAATATCCAGAAGAAACAGATAGTATATTTTAATCATAATTTCTGTGATACTACGAATCAATCATCAGCCTTTCTGATGTATCAGAATGCAAAATACAACTATTATGATACCTTTGCTTAATTGTGATGCTTAAGGAGTTTTAGAAATCCAGAAATTTGTACCATTCTTATGATAGAATATTACAATACCAAAGTATTTAAAAATCAGCTATTTAAACTTTTACAATATGATATATCCATTATGACTATGACTTAAACCAATAATATGGGATAACGCAAAAGGGTTTCATAAGAAGTCAAAATATGTTAGTGACATTCTTGCAACTTATGATATTACTTTTAAAACACATATGAGCAGTTGAATGTTCATAAACAGTTTTGTACAATCCTCCATATGCTAAAAACATACTAACGTTACTTTAGAAATAAATAAAAATTTCACATTAATTAACGTTTAACAAATACATTAACGATATCTTTCTAATCCTCATTTTTCACTTAAGAAAAACCTCTCTTCATAGGTGCTAAAAAATCGCCTTGTCGAACCCAACACTTACTGTAGTCATTCCTTTCTCAAGATAATTGAACTTTCTTTCTTCCGCCAACCGCAAGAGATGGAGTCCCATTTGAAATTTTGTCAAGTGTTTATGAACTTTTTCCTACCAACTCAAACCAAACTCTAATTTGCCCATTTTTCTTTTTCCCACTTCTTCTTTCCTTCAACTTTCTCCAACTTCTCATCCTTCGCACTTTCTATTGAATGTAGCAACTTTAAAGTCTTTCACTATCTCTTGCTCAAGTAGTTCTTTAAGAGGTTTACAGTCGATAAACAAATTGAAATAACTTTCGTGACTTCCGACTTTTGACTATTATTCTATCGAAAATCAGGAACGGAAAAGTAGAGAACAGCGAAGTTTTATTGGGAACATCTGTTTTCTATATAGGGCTAGGAAGGAAGAAGAAAGTCTTCCGATGCAAGCGGAGAAGTGATTTTCTTCTTATACAAAAGGTAGGTGAAAGGTTAGAGGTCGTACTAGGTGGATTTGAAAATCATGCAACACTAAAATACATGTTTCCTGAGATGCAGTTTTTTTAGAAATAAGAATTGAGGAAATGTGGTTTTCAGAGATGAATGAAATGAAATTTGTGTTGGTGTTCTTTGAATGAATATGTAGTAAAGTGTAGTATCTTCTATACAACATGGGATGCACTTTTGTGTAGCAGCTGAAGGCTTCGATCGAAAAAGTTTTTAACCCGAATCAGTACTATAATTGAGTGAATCGTATACATGACAACGCTTGATGAATTTTTTCGAGTACTTGGTTTGGGAAATACTTTTTAATAGTGTAGTCAGATGACTGTGTTTAATAAGAGAAGGTAAAAATATATTTATGAGAACGTGACATGTAGTTAACTATTATGAAAATGACTTCAGAAAATAAATTCTTTGATAAAAGTTGAAATTTTGGTTTCATGGTATGATGAATTGATGGTGTAAAATCTGTAGAAAAGAAGCGGAATATCGAATCGTTCTTTTATAGAAACAAACAATATCATAATTACCTTGAAACAAAAAAAAAGATTCCAATAATAAAGTTCACTAGACAGATCTCGAAATAATACGATTTGAAAGACACCTATTCCATATAATTCAGTAATTTGAGATTTTTACATCCTGCACACTCGCTCTTCAAAACGATCTGTACTATATCGATACCTATATATTTCAAACATACAAAACCACATACCACTCCCACTCCCTACCAACACAAATCACTTAACCCACAACCCACATATACCTTAACTTCAAACAAACTCGCACAAAACTAACTCTTCATAATTATTTCATAATTGAATTCTTTCTATCTGAAGTGGAAAGGAACACTTTTTAAAACAGAGAACTTCTTCTATTCTAGTTAAGTATCTCATCCGTCTCGAGTAAAGAAGTCATAACTTCTTAATCATTAATCTTTCTCCAGAGCTTTCCTCCATTTCCTTTTGTACAACTTTCAGCTCCAGACTTGAGGAAGTGGATATTTCCTTCGATTCCATCAAGCACAGGAAGCACACCAACCGTTCCTTTTCGAATACATACAGGTATTACAGTATATACCCAAAAGCATTTGGGAAATAAGTTTAAATTAGAATTCGGACGAAACTTTTTCTCAGTAATTTTGTTGCTCGATTAGTTTTTGTGTGAAGTCAAATTGGGTTAATGTAAGTTGGTGTTAGCATGCGGTGTTGGTATTATTTGACTTAGATTTTCTTATTAAGATAACTGACGTGTTCCACTTCTGCCAAAATTTTCTTTTAACAAGACTGGTTCACAAATGACTGGTTCATTGCAGTGATTTTATATCTGACATTAAATAGGTTAATTTTTCAATTACTAGTTATTTAATTTAGCATAATTTCAATATATATTTCGGTTTTGAATTCATGTTTACTTAGCGTATGAGCATAGGTAAATAATAGATATGCTCTCTCATGTTTTCCTTTTGCGACAAATATCATGAATACAGTATACGTTTATTCGACACAGATAAAAATTATTTGCCAGTGATTAAGTGACATAAACTACGATAGGTATTTGCCTATCCAAGGCAGATATACATCGTGTGGCATCAGTTAAACAAATATGTTCATAGATCTGAGAGATTGAACTTAAACGCGATTCATATTTCAATTCAGCAAATCTATACATTATTAACGCTTAACCGCAGCAATTTTTTTTCTTCCGCTCTACATTATTTCTGACCCAAATTATCCGCTATAAAATGCAAACCAGAATCCATTACCTGCTTATATAAACACCTCAGTGTAAAATAGAATATTTATCTGCAAACCTCCAGATACTTGGTGTGTTAGTTTTCTGTGGATTTGACATTCCCTAGTACTTGTTTACAAGGTTGATGTATGCATCTGTGAGTGCAATTGACATTTCTAAGTGCGGTGAGAGAATTGGAAAGCAGTCTGCTCCTCATGCACTCAGGGATATCTCTTTTGCAACTGAATTAAACACACTTCAATTTGATGTGCTTTCAAAAGATAAGTTCATCTTGTTAAAAATGCATGACTGCATATTATAAAATGAAAGTAGATTATGTTCAAGAGATTTATTTCTTTGGCAGTATGTTATTTATGTTTTTCTTGGAATTAAAGTATAGAAGTTATATTTAGCAAGTGAAGTTAATGTATTTTCTGTAGCTTTTTGAATTAATAGGTGGTGAGAGATTAAAGTTTGTATATTAGAGCAAAATTGTTTTAAAGGGTTACCTGAAGCTAAATTGACTTTTCTGATATTATCACATAATATCTTCTTGATATAAATAACTCATTATTTTTCTTACCTCCCAAAAATCACCGGTTGTCGAGATATTCACCTTAAAAAATGCAAGAAAATAAGCTGTAAGGTAGCGTAGCAAGCGTGGCCCAAAACAAGACTACTGCTAATATATGAATAAAATGATTAATTTGCATTATTTTTAAGTCAGTTTTGTTACCACTTAATAGATATGTGTTTTCAGCGAATATTTCAATATTTTCGCAAGTCAGCGAAATTAAGCAGGTCGATTTGTGTTACTTTGTGAAAAATCTATCGACTATATAAACAGAAATATCTCTTGATCCGTTGGGTCAAAAAATGTCAAACCTTTTTCAAAAATTCCTTAATATTATAAGGTACAAGGAAATCACAGGAAACCGGAAATTCATTATCTGCAAGTAACCCTTTAATTATTGAAACCTCTGTTGTCGTAAGTAATAAACATTCTTTATGACTGGAATAAAAAGCACCAACAACACCATACACTAATATTTTTAATCCTTAACAACTCAACATTCCTTATTATCATCAAGTGACAGCAATTAATACATTACAACGTGATCATTTTCTTTTCGCACCGTCAGAAAAATTAACTCCTGTCCCTTACTGTGAACTCACCACTGCCTTTGTACCTCTTCCCATAATTTCATCTCCAGCAAAAGCTCCATTATTCCATTTACCTTTTGAACAAATCGAACGTAGGAACGAACCTACGTACGACAGAATAAAACATATGTTGGAAGGTATTTCTACCAAAAGAATGGAGCAGTTTTATGAAAGCATAACTGTGAGGTCTGGGAAAAAGGTTATCTAGTTCGAACTCAACCCCATTATCAATTAATTCTCTCCCACTGTACTCGGCCCAACTGATGTATGCGAAAAGCCTCACATGTTAACTCATAATGGATGTTCTTTCTCTTTTCATGATGGGCATGCTCAATGTTATACAATGAACATTGACAACGCATTTGAACAGGGAAATATATGGGGAGAAATATTTGAACCACTCCTATTTTTCAAAATAGGGGTTGTTTTTGTTCTAAGTGAATTTTATGCGTTTGTTTCATGCTAATGTGAACTAATTTGGATATCAGTTTATAAAAGAGCTTTTGATGAATTTGTGGTTTTGATATTTGCAATTAAAAGTCAGGAATACTATATTGTTTTCATCGTATATTGTGGAATCAGTCGGTTGAAAAAAAAATGAATTTTACAGATATAATATTTATTTATATTTTTTATGCTTGTTACTAGAATCAGTAAAATCAGGAAGCGATCGCTTCCTGGTATAATCATTAAAAATCCTGTTCATAATTTCAATTAAAGAAGCCTTGAAACCAAAATACACAGTTGTTACTTGTTAAATCATGGAATATTTATTCGCCAAGAAAACCTATAAGTGCTGTCTACTTTTAAAATTCGAATTATCATTTATTTTCTAATTATGATTGTAATATAATAAACGGTTAGGGTGTGTACTGGATGAAGAAGATTTGTTCGAGAACAAATAATTAAAAGTAACAGAATATTCTGCGTTGTTAACAGTATATTGTGTCTGATACATAACTAAATTAATAATAATTCTCTCAAAAAGACGATATAGTTCACTAATTTATTCACCTTTGATCGAAAACTCGACTTATTTTGTAACCTCTTGCAAACGATAATTATAAATGTCTGGTAAAACAGTCAACTATAGAAATGTTTATTCATTACCTTCCAATTCCCATTTCGCGAAACAAAGAAAATCTGATAATTCCATTTTCACGTCACATTTAATCCTCTCAAAGGCAACTTTATTCTAAAATTTGTTTCTTCTCATTAATTTTTGTTCTTGAGCAATGTACGGAGAAAGGCATCATCGTCGTCATAACGTTATTATACACTCTCGCAGGAGAGACAGAAGAGAAGAGAAACATTTAAATAAAATATGAAATTAGCGTGACATATATCTCTCCCCTATTTCATATATGCCACATTTGCATTTTCAAGATGACAAACTTGAAGCTGGGGGAAAGTAATATACCTTTTTACGGCTTTCTGGAGTGCAATTAGATTTCATTCAAAGTTTCAAGATTCATGATTTTGGAATTGCAAATACCGGTTGTTTTAATCAAGTCTTTCTCTAATTACAAAAAGATTCCCCTCGCCACCACAAAATTCAAATATCGTGAAAGGAAAAAAGAGCACGAACCTAATAACTAAAACATTAATTCACTTTTGTCATTCATTTAGATAGACCTTGATTCATTTTTCGTAGCCCAGGGATAGGACAATGCATGTTAAGAGACTTCTTTTGACGGGGAATAGAAGTAACGCCGAAGCAATTACTATCTCTTGGGAAATCACTGAGAGAGTTTGAATCTGTTCTTGCTTGCTGCCTTGCCCATAGACTTGTACATGGAGTATATATGGAGACTTTAAAGAAGAATAATACCTCCAAGAAAGAAACGAAGTATACAAAATGATCCAAAGGGTTTTGGTTTTGTCTTTCAACGGGAAAGTGGAGTGACGTGCTGGAGTACCTCTGGATTTTCTTGGTTTTCAGTGAAGATACAGAAGAAAAGAAAGGATTGGGTGTGATTGGTTGTTAGATATCTCTGAAGTTTTTTTTTCTTTGTGGTGTTGTTATTTTTATGTATTTGATTAATTGCAGTGTTACGGTATATTATGATCCAAGGTGCTGTAGAAATAAATTCGTGAATATATTCAAATCATGTTCTTTTTATATAATTGCATCAGACTCAATAACAGTCCTTCTACTAAAAGAGCTGAGTAATGTGAGATAAATTATCATTTCCTCTAAAGTTTGAAAGAAAGCGCATGAGAAACTTTTAAGTAACCGATTTCTCAATTCCTCTATCACAGTAAAATGTTATTCGGAAAAAATTAATAATGCGCGAACTTCTTAAACTTTTCACGTTATCACTATTCTTTACCATGAAATTCCTTGCATTTTCGCATGTATAAATTTAAGAAATTTCTCATAAAGAACCGAACAATTTGCAAATAAAATTACAAGACAACTGATGCGAGTATATGTAAATATGAGCTAGTTAAATTCCTCTTCATTTGTGTTTTACAGGATGCTTAAAGATCATTATTTTCATCTTTGCTTTCATCTTTCATTATTATTTTATATCGTAAGGAAGAAATACTTATTATATGCTACGCTCACAAACATCTTAAATATAAAATAAATCTGTGTGCGTCTTTTGTGTTTGTTTAAAAAATTCAACTGAAGGCTACAGCTTATAATTATATAATAGAGTATCGCATAGTGTGATCGGTGTCTATTACTCTTTGCAGTTTCCTTAACCATCATAGGATCCAATCAAGGAGCTTAACATGCAATTGGGTCCAATTTTTAAAATAATTCACAAACAGGGAATCCGTGTTTTCAAAATTGAATTCAAGAAGGAATTTGATTATTAGTAGTGTTAATGTGAATATTATTTAAGAAGTGAACATTCAAAGTTAACTGTGTAATGTTTTCAATATACTTCATATATTTTCTGATTGCTAACTTCTTCAATTTTCACCAATCTGTATAAGAAATTGCTCATGGTAAAGCAAGTGTTGTGTTACTCGCTGCTTTTAAAACCGAAGAAATAGAAACTGCTCTGTCATCAACTAAAAACGGAGAAAGAATATATTTAATCCAGTTTCTTTTACGTATCAGGAATATGTTGCCGTAAGAAATGCTCTATTAACCTGAAAATAACAACAAAAATGTTTGTTTACTCAGATATTTGACTTATTTGTTTATTTCAGTATTATTATTTTTAAATTACTCCCTAGTTTGCTTTTTTTAACCAATTCCTCTATTCCTCTATCACAGTAAAATAACAATTTATTCCAGTTATTTTAGTACTGTCAAATCAACTTTTATCATTTTAAAATGAAATATTTATTTTTGTCGACAAGTTAGAAATTCGCAATACTGTAGGTAAGTACAGTTGCAAATTCTGAGAATGAGTAGGTAGAAACTGAAATGACTTACAAGAGTAACGAAATAAAGAAAATGGATATATGAATTATTTATTGTGTTGTTCATGAAGAAACTTTTATAATATAGTGTTGGCAAATCATAACAGAAAAGACACAAGGAGAAATTTATATTTACGTTTCTTAAATACTAATCAACTGTTGTTACTCAGAATAACTCATATTTATTCTACGTAATATCATTCATATCCTCCGTTATAAGATACCTGTCCTTTTATAAGATTTGGCATTACTAGATTTTACTGTTCTATCTTTTCGTATTGCAATTTAAAATCACCGAAAGTTACAAATGGAATTTTCCTCATGCTCACGAGCTTAATTACTGCCATTATATTACTTTTATAGAGAATATCTATTCCTTTTTTCCACCACCTTTTGAATTCTTGTTACTTCTAACTTCCCTTTTCCTAATTACTTGCACCTTCTCTATTTGTCACACACTAATGTACTATATGTTTCAACATTTTAACTCTTCAAGAGTAATTCTATACAAGACTTAGAAAACCAAAGGACAAAGAGGAATTTTAATCTCATTATATTCCTTAGTATATTGATGTAACGTTCAATTTAATTAAAGCTATATTTCAAAACATTCTCTTCTTGTAGGCAACGAAGCAAAAAATGAAATCGCTCTACTTCTATGGAATATGACAAGAAACGTTTATCATGAAGGATAGGTTGGAAAATATTTTCAAGATGATAAAAATAAAAAATGCTAATAAGATTTTCTTTGTCTTTGAAAGTTGGCTTTTGGTTTATTTTTTAAGGTTTTCTTGGAGGTAATTTTTGTACTTGTACTAGTCCTTGGCATTTGCATTTGTGCTTTGTTTGAAAGTGGTTTAGGAAAGGTCGTAGCACCAGATGCTATGAACTTCGAAAGTTCAGAAGAATAAAAATTTGATTATACATTATAAATGCTATTTAAAGTGGAGTCATATTCTGGTGAGACATGTGATAACACTGTCAATTGCTTTCATTGGTTGTAAACTTCTGGGTAAAACAAACATTTTTTTTTGCAAACTTACTAGTTGTGATCGTATGTTTTTTGTACATTCGGAGACTATTCAATTTATTTCAAATCTACCAAATTCGATCTGAAAATGTATATGGAATATTTTAACTAAAATAAAAATGCTCCGAGTCGAATACAAACGAACTCTTTTCTACTAATATAAAACTGAACGAAAAATATAGAAATAACAAACCCTCCAGTAATTATATACGCCATGCATAAACACAATACACCACTAATTATTTAAAAAAAAAGATATCAATACATATACGAGCAACCCCCACTTAAAAATTGGCTTGTTGATGTTTTGGTGAATATCCCCCCTAATTAGTGAACCATACACATCAATGATTAGGTTCTTCTCAATCTGATTAACTAATCATAACACACTGAAAAGCTACAAAGTAGACGTGATTGAATAATATCAAATTAACTTTCAATTCAGAATGTTGAATCAGGGGATTTGGTCACTGTATAGGCCTCATATAATTTCATAAACAGAGGGGAACATTGAAAAACCAGAGCTTTTTTGAATTGGTGTATATAGTGTGTGTTTATATCGCGATTGAAGTCAAAATATTTTCCACCATCATGCAAACCTTTGAGTTTTGTGCAAATAAATCGTGTAGAGTGTTTATATAACGGCACCTTTTTAATTACTAATGAAATAATATTTAGAGATGGTTAATATTTTTGATTCGGCGCTGTATTAGAAGGGCAATTTTGTTAGTTATTTTTGGCTTTCAGGAATAATTTTCACTATATTTAAATATATTAAAAAATATTTAAAAAAAAAATCTCAATCACAACAAGTTGAAAACCTTTTATAAATAAATGCAAGTTGATACAATATATCAATGAAGTTTAAAACGGCTGTGCCTTATAAAATCCAAATATTCGCAAGCATGCATTGTGTTCATAATAATAACGTATATGAAATTGAAATCACATACTATAATTAATTATTATCACTTAGATTGAGATTTTCACTATATGTATCGATGCAGAAATGTAAACTAAATTCAGGATAGTGAACGAGCTCCATATATTTTTACACTAAAACATGCAGCCAATTTATTAAAAATCCTGAGCGAATATTCTACTCTATAACGTATACATCGTTGTAAATAAAGTATTACGTAGACCTTCTATTCCATTTAGTGATTAGGTACTCAACTATTAATTACACCTTCTTACTCTACGTAGACTGTGACGCAGCTGTTTAGAAATGAGAAAACAGAATAGAACAATAATGCCTATTATCCTTTCTAGATAAATGAGACTCGTTTAAGAAATATAATGTTCTTGGAATTATATACTGTATTTCATGGAGGAAATCATTGTTTTGTAGTAATGTAAGTATTACACAGGATGCTCGATATCAGGATATAGAACGATAGTGTATTGCTTTATGTATAATTTCGGCCAATTTGTAATATATTTTCTTTATTTTGCTTAGAAACAATGTTCTCAGGTTTTTAAAACAGTTATGACGAGAAGGGAGTTGTTTGAAAAATCACTCTTTCTGGCAACTTGGTATGGCTCTGTCTAAGTTATCGTTTAAAAGTTTTACAAACGCCTTGCTCTAGAAAAACACAATCATCTTTTTTAATAGTGTCGAAAATTAAATTAAAATTTATGGTGTTCTGCTTTTTTCTATTGCGGAAACCGCGCACATTTTCTGCCGTTTCCGTAATAACGAAAATACAATTCAATAAATCAAAATTTTGCTTGTGGACGTATTTAAAGAGTGTGTTTTTTATAGAACGTGGCATTTGTGCTGGAATTCCAAACGATAACTTAGATAAAGTCATAAGAAGTCATTCAAACGAGTGATTTTTCACGATTTTTCAAATGACACCCTTCCCCTCCAGCACGTATATGGCACTAGAATATTCTAATATTTTCAATAGGACGAAGGCGACGAATATTTCAATTATATTCCTCTGAAGGAACCATGATCTGTTATTCCATTCTATTAGAATGATTTAACATTTCTATGCTTACATAGAGTTTAAATATATATATACAATAAGTAAATTGATCGTCTGATAAAATTAAAGAGAATTAATTATTGTCATCAGCCACTTTCATATTTTTATTCAAAAAATGAAATTTATTGAACGAGTGTGATTCTAACGAAAATTATTACAATAAACTACTTCTATCTCTTTCTGTAGCTACGAATTAACAAATTTTTAAGTGACCTCACAGTGTAAGTATAGACTGTACCCTTCCATACAAAGCTCTCGAGATTTTTCCTTATAAGAGACATAGTGAACTTGAACTGCTATTTTTCATAATAATCTGATGAACTATTTACGGCCGAAAATGAGGTTTACGTTGGTTCCAAACTTTTCTTGGCAATATCTAAATTGACGAAATTGTAAACTCGATATTTAAAAAAAAAAAAAGAAAAAATATTTTACATCCTGCTATCAGCTGTATAAATGTCCTTCTCATATAAATAAGCTACAATGAATTATCAAGCTATACAAAGATTTATATCCTACAGTATATGGAGAGACAATTGTGAATAAATGTTTTGGCTAATTCAAACGCTAATGTTATAGTTATTTAAGATTTTTTTTTACTGTACATCAATCGATTATAAGTGTTGGCAATGAATCAAATCCTCTCCTCCTCCATTGTATTATTTTTTAATCCAATATCATAGTGATAATTTCATTCGTTTATGTGAGTGAGGCAGGCTTGTTTTCCTTGCCTCTCTTCAAAATATTCTAATTTTATTCCTACGATATGTAATTTAGTAATTCAGCTCCTGGTATATATATACAGCATGTTACGATAAAACAATGTTATTTGCTCTAAAGTTGTATAGTCCCTTTCTTACATATGTTTTGTTATTTCTTACTCTGTAATTACGCGACAAAATTCTTAATAAAGTCATATCGTAAAATATATCTTAAACATTTATATAGTATAACATTATTAAATATAGGAGTAAGAATTTTTTTCATTGCTACTTAATGAGAAGCTCCATCTATTGACGTTTATTATAACTATCAGTATAAAAATACTCTCTAAAAAAGAGTACTGCAAATTTCTTATGTATTTATATAACTATACAAGGGGAGACATCATAAAATTTCAAAACTCGTATTTAGATTAATAGTTACACATTATTTGTGGGAAACCCGCTTCTCCTTTTTAGCCTTAAGTTTCCGAAGGTAAAAAAGGCTTATAGGACAATCATGTCTGTACGTCCGTCCCTCCCCCCCCCCTTATCTCTGTAACCGTGCGTCCGATTTTGACCAAATTTTCACGCTGTATAGTGCATACCCTCAGCATATTCCGAAATCAGTAAAAATCGACCTAGGTTTCGAATTTCATGTTTTCATCTTCAGGGAATTTTCTTGTTTAATTGAATATCTCCGGAACCGCTTGACTGATTTTAACCAAATTTTCAGGATAGTATCTGTATAGCCATATATAAAAGGTTCCGTAGTCAAAACTGACCTATAGGTTTCGATTTTTCTTTTTTTTTTTCATTTCTATCTTAAAGTCAAAACTTTAATTCTAATTTTTCCGGAACTACTGGGCGGATTGTAGTGAAATTTTCAGGATTGTAGTAGTTTGCACACATGAAAAAGTCAAAACCGACCTAGGTTTAAAATTTAAAATTTACATCTTCAAATTCTGATTTGTTTCTTGATTTTCTCCGGAACCACTTGGGTGATTTTAACCAAATTTTCAGGATTGTATCATTACGGCCAAATAAAAAAAAGTTCACTAGTCAGAACCGACCTTGGTTTAGAATTTTTAATTGTCATCTATTCAATTCCAAAGTCTTTGCTAAATTTCACAGATGCCACTTGCGGATTTGAAACAATTTCGGGATCTTAATATAGGCTAGTAGTATCCTGTAAAAATAGTTCAGCATTTGTAATTTCCTTTTTTTTTTTTTTTTTTTTTCAATTCTTTATTGCTCCTTACATTGCTACGGTTTTATTTCTAAGAATATAGTAAGATACCATTCAAAAAATATTTTATCCAGGGGAAATAATTTGCTGCTTGATCTCTTTGTGGCTTAACAAAATTTATATTTTTAAAACTTACAAGCATGTTTTAAAACTGACTACAGTTTATCAAGTTAAAAAAAAAATGAAAGAACCACATGAAGTACATAATAAGTCAAGTGACCGCGAAAAATATTGTTACCCACATTACTATTTTTATTAACAATATGGAAGCTATTGAGGAAAAGCGAAGCTCGAGCCGATTTTTTTTTAAATATAACATACAATAAACTACTTGCAGTTCTTTCTGTAACGACGAATTAACAAACTGGAAGCTTTTCTTTGAAGAGAAAAAAAAATCCATTTTGTGAACCCTTAATTTTTAAATGACAAAAAATACTGTGGCATACAGAAGTAGTCTATTAGTTCTACTTCTACAGACTTTAACAAACGAAAACAGATGAAACCGTTAAGAATAATATATATATATAACGTGAAACAATTGTCCACATTTCGCTTTCACATAACAAATCTGCAAACTTCATCGACAAAACCAAAATTTCACTTGTCTCACTCTCTAGAAAAGCACTCAACTCCAAACGACGTCCTAAATCTACCAAAAGCAATTTGAACCTATCCCAAAACACACACCGAGAACCTAACGACAACTTGGAACAAAATGGCCGTCGTCCTATTTAACTAACTGACCGGAAGGACACATATACTTCCCTGTATAACACAACCCTTACAAAAAAAATACCTGGAAATCGGGTGGAATACAGCTGTAATTGACCTGTAATTGCTGTAAATGACCTGTAATCCACCTGTATACACCC
>JAQIWE010000244.1:0-26131 GCA_034698565.1 Campodea plusiochaeta
ATAGGTATAGGGAACCATATATTTATTCGAAGGGCGATTTTATGCTGATTACAAAAATGATTCGATTTTTAAAATTCGACTGAAATTCGAAGAATATCACATCGATCAATATTTCACGAATGTCGAGTCGATATATGTTATCCAATAACGGCCACATCTGTATGTGTAAGAAAGTGTATAGTAATAGTTTTCAGTAATATACTATCATGACACATTTTAGTTTTTTGTCGGTCGATCGAACTTTAGCGAATATCGAATCGATAATATTCTGATAATGGTTAGAGACAGGTATAGGAAACTATAAAAGAATAATTCGAAAGGCAATTTACTCTGAGTCTAAATAAGTGTCAATTTTATGTTTCATATATTTTTAATGTTTTCATAAAAGTGTTGGTCTATATGGTCGCATCTTTATTAACGGTAACAGCGTTTAATTCTACTTGTTTAAATTTATTTCACAAATTACAATATAAGCAAGTAAGACTGTAAAAAATTTAGTTTTCCATTGAAAATTATAAGGTGTATTCGAAAATTTTCAGAGTATAAAAATATACTGGGTTAACTCTGTTAATCGTAACTGGCTATTGGATAATATTTAGAAACATCTCATTTTATTTAACTCAATATTTTTTTGAAGAAGTTACTATCGTTCACAAAAAAAATGTACCATATTGGTAATATTTCGTTTAAATAATTTAATTAAGTTATGTGTGACCAGCAAATTAATTAGGATAATATTGCAGCCAATAAATCTATTTACTCGCAATATCTTCTTCCAGTGTACTTTTTATCACAGCGTTTCACACAGACTTTCCAGTACATTCAACTTTTTCTATGCAAATAAAACTCTCAGGTTATCTAAGCTCTTTCAACAATAGAAGAATACTTTGGAGTCAGGTTTTAGAATCACAAAATGATTTATTTAGTAGTAAAATAAAGAAATATATAATGCTGATAAAATAAAGAAGATTTAGTCATTTCGGAATGCTGTGCTGTGAATTCCAAATTTTGTTTTGAGTGTTTTTATAGAGATACAGAGAAAATTTATCGACTGCATAATCCAGTTGAAAAAATTGGGACGCTGAAAAACAAAAAAATGTTCTGGGATAAATAATAAAAAAAGAGGATTTTTTTACCATTATATAAAATCATCCTACCATAAATTTGTATTTATAGATAAAGTTAGTAAAACGATTTGCTTTCGTTATTTATGAAATCAGTAATCGAAAAAGTGGAAAATTAATTTTGCCTTATAAGCACATTTAACAAATTTATTCTTTTTAAAGTAAATATAAAAAATGCTATCATTTCACTTTAAAGATATAGACAGGATATATTAATCCTTTAAAGTTTTTATCCGCAAAATTAAATACTGTAAATTATCCATTTACAGATTTCTCCCTTAATTTTAAATTTATTATAAATAAACCATTCGTATAAAGTGACAAATAAATCTGCAACACAGCAGTAAATACGGTTCATAAGCTTTCTGAAATGAACAAAATAAGCATATTGAAAGTAATCCGACTTATCTACTTCAGATCTTAATTTTCTGCACAAGTGGACTTCAATAATGTTTCTTTATACAATTCCTTCAAGTAAATAAAACTTTACACAAATATTTTCACAAAAATTTAGAAGCAAACAGGAAACGATAAAGGACGGTTCACAAAAGAATGGTGAGAGGAAACTCGCAGAAAAATGCATTGACCTGGAGTTTTGACGTATAGATCTGAATATATTCTGTGTATACTACTTAAATTATATAAATTGCGTCACAATTGTTACATTGGCTTTTTCTGCTGATAACTAATTAATGCAGCAGCCATTTTGCTAATAAGGATTTAAACAAATCGCTGACTATTTTAAATTACTATTTGTTTTTTACATAATATATAATCATTTTATTCTCTTACAGTCAATTTTTCTTAATATGTTATATCATCTTATAAATTTCACTTGATACAAAATTACAAGTAAAATGTAAGATAATGCAATGTTTTATTAGCAATTTGTCATCTCAGCAGTCAGCACTGACATGAACAAAATTTAATAATAATATTTTTTATTGATTCCCGTCGAATTTATAGGGTAGGCCTAGTTATTATTTAAATACTTTTTATGAAGTTAAAAATTTAATGGGGTGAAGAAAGATAAAGTTATAATAAATATCTAAACAGTATTTTGTTTTAGTTATTTCATTATTATTAAACGTCATACATGTCGAATAACCTAAATACAATCAGTTACAGTGACAGACACCTTTAGCAGGTTGTGAACAGACAACTGGACAAGAGAAAATGTGAAATAACAAAAATATGCAGCTAAATAATGTTATTCAACTAACATGGTTTCCCACAAAAGTAAGCAACTTTATTTTGGCTCACTACTGTGAACCCAGCCTGTCACCCTCAACTACCCTTCGAGTTAAATCCGTGTGTGAACAAGACTGTCAAAAGGTAAGTCTTATACCCTCCCTTAACCTTATCGCATTATATTAAATCCTCTTTAAAATACAATAACTCAAACCTCTAAAATGTCACTCATGATCTTGCTTTTCGATGGTTAGGGAACTTCATAAAAATATAATATGATCTCAGATGATGAGACCCTCCTTTTGGAATTCAGGGAATTTGTCATAATGGGGATGTCTCTGATGTGAGACGTGGGTTTGAATACTTAAAATAATACTGAGAAATTTAAAGAACATTTTTCGTCGCAGCTAACAATAATACACGATTACTTGGGGTTTATATCAATTCATTGAAAATTAATTATTTTCAAACCATCGGCAAAGAAAAAACATCAGAAAATTTTGTTTTGTAATCTGAATACTGTGAATGAAACTTGATGGATCAATTTTACCTATTTTAGGATAAGTCTGAGTATCTGTCTCTTTACTGTAGCGATTCGTAGTCTCAAGAAACCATATCGTCAAACCTACCAGATTTTTTTATCCAAAACCGGGACACTTATCCAAAAGGAGGTCGACATTGAAAATAACTGATGGAAACTTTAATTCTAGGGCGAAGTCCGAGAGCGAAATGTTTGCCTTTTTCATTGAGAAAATCACGCATATTAAACCCTTTTTGTAGATCAAGACACCAAGCCATTTTTCAACAAAAATTGCTGTATTTTGTAAGCTTTTTACATATTTTACTGGTAAATTTAAATACATTTTAAGATAATTTTATCAATTTAAGCGATTCGATTAAGTCTCACGAAATAATTCCTATTGCGACGACTTTTGAATTCCAAGTTACAACCTTTCGTAAAATAAAATAAAATACAATGTAAATATGGAAATAA
Source organism: Campodea plusiochaeta (assembly GCA_034698565.1). Taxonomy (NCBI): domain Eukaryota; kingdom Metazoa; phylum Arthropoda; class Diplura; order Rhabdura; family Campodeidae; genus Campodea; species Campodea plusiochaeta. The sequence continues at coordinate 3,310 of JAQIWE010000244.1, forward strand.
ATCCTAAAGAGCCCTGACGTTTTGTAACTTGGGAGGCTAAGTAAGTGAAATTTGAAGACCCTCTGTGAAGCACCACCATTGTTGGCGCGAGTGATTTTTTTTTATCCCAGTTAAAAACTATCGATTTTGGTAAAGTTTTTACTGTTTTTCTGATGTTACTATAACATTTCTCCTTGTTTTTAGTGACAATATATTTTTTTAAATAAAAGAGTCAACTTCTTTTAAAAACCGGAACATTAAGGCGTCTCGAAAGACTCTTTCGGGACGAAGGATTCTGTTACGCAAAACCGGGACTGTCCCGGTGAAACCGGGACGTCTGGTAGGTTTGCTGGTATAGTCTAATCTCTAATGTAATGTCTCGTGAAATGAAGATACACTTTTCAAGGGATTAGTTCACTTCTTCGTCTTGAGAGATCTTTGTTTTAAAATTGCTCAATTCATGCTAATCTGTAGACACTGATCTCGGTAAAACTCGGCAGTATAACCATGGAAACTTTAAATTAAATAACAGTTGGTAATTGTATTGGTGAAAAGCTCTTATTTGGAAAAATTGGTGACAAAACTCCAAGTTGAATTTAATATGGACTGATGACTGATCAATCCAACATAGAAACTTGACAATCCTAAGTCTGCGTATTATAATTACCACAAACACCAAAAGTGTTTCATACATTTTCAACTCCAGAAAATAATCTACACATCTTAGATCTTATTATGATTGTAATGAACACATTTTAATTAAGACACACTATTAAACCCTTCACTAAAAATCTATATTTATTTACAACATTATAATCAGATAGAACTAAAAGAACTACTGAGAAAATAAGATCCTTCAATCCGATAATCCGTTAATAAATTGGAGTACTAATACTACTGATTATCAAATCATTACAGATACACAAAATTAATGATTATGTCCAAGTCAACTTCAAGGTGTTTTTTCTACTGCCAGACATCTAAAGGACAGGTGATGGGGAGAACTCAGAAAACAATAAATTGTTTACAAATGATTTTGTTAAAATGGAAGTGATTTTCAACATTTATCTTGCTTTTCGGAATAGTGCTGGGAGTGGTCCCTTCTTAGGTAACGGGGTTTTTTCTATCTGATTGCTAAATATACGAACTTTGGTTTGGTTTCAGTGAGAAAATGTAATTAATAGTGTTATGTATTTGATTGTTATGTGACGAAAACGATCGACTTTCAATTAGCAAATTTATTCCATTGACAAACACCTGTAAAAGATACAATCACTATAATAACATGCTTTGTAAATATCAATATTAAAATGAATAGTAATATATGCTTCAAGCATTAAAATTGTTTTTACATAAAATTACGTTTACAGTATGGCACCATTTGAAGTGCAAATAATTTGAATTTTATATTAACAGAAACATGATTAAATATTATTACCTCGAATACAATATTTACCCCGAAATACAGTCGAATTTCCTTTTATCTTGAAGTTGCACATTCATATAGAAATAATATAATAATATATACCATTACAGAAAACGTTGCTTGGTGGTTTACGAATTGCAGAATACAGACAAAAGAATATCGTTAAAATAGATACGAGTCATCAGACTACAGTTTAAATAACATTAATAGAGTCAATTAGTAATAGATGGCGCAGGCTGTATTAAATGTGAATTATATTAAATTGGATATTATTTGGAAATGTATGTATATATAACTATAACAAATAGGATTGTTGTTCTTTCTATATATTGTAATATACTTTTGATGCAGTGGTGCATTTAAGATCTGGGGTTTCGTCGTGCGTAGATACCAAATTGTCTCAGTACCAGGGGTGGATCCACAGAAAAAAAAAATCGGAGAGTAGGGAATAGGGTGCCAGTTCGCCAAACTGCCACCATAGTTGATGCGAGCGAAAGAAAATTTTAAATTACGGAAATTACAGTAAAATTTCCTCATTTTATACCATTTTTCCTGATATTTTTAAAATTTTGTGTACATTCTCATAATATTTTTTACTTTTTATGTTTTTCACTTTATTTTTCTATCTCTTATCTTCATGATTCCACCAGCATTCCATTTTACTAACTTCAGAGGGCCTCACATAACCAGTCTCATCGTACATCAAGACTTGCAGAATCCAAAGAGAAATAATTATTTCAACTCGCCTCTGGCCCACTCTGCATCAACCCATCAAATTATAATTATATAGTGACTGATTCACTATGTAAGGCAAATTAATATTTATTTTCATGAACTGAAAGTTTGACTCTCCCCTTTTTCAAGAGAATGACACCGTCAATATCAAATCATCGATATCAGTTTCATTCTTTTTATTTCCATGATTACTGAATCAATATTTATTGTTCAGTTCATCTTCTAATGTTTTCTCTCACCTCAAGCAGATTGACTGCTCTCAGTTTCAGTTTTGACATTCATGACTGATATAATTCATTTTGGAAACTGCACTTCACTATAGTTACTTTTTCTTTCTGATTTCTGATGATATATATGTTTATTTACATACTCTGATTACATGTAGTAAATTGACAGATGCCACAGAATAACAATATCAAATTAATTAAGGTAAAATATTTTAGATTAGATTTTTGTTATGGTTGTGCAGAATGTGGATGGAGTGTTTGGCTCATGACAATTTCTTGAACCAGTTTAAATCTTCTCATAAATTTCTCTATGAAGAAATTTGTAATAGTTCCTCTGGTGCCACTGTACAATCCGATAGCCTCAACACTGTTTAAGTCATATTTTTTAATAAAATATACAGCGGTGGAATTGTAATGCAATTGTTTCTCTTCATGCACTCTTACAGCTTGTTCAAGATCATCTTCAAACCTGATGGTAGGATCAAAAATGAAACATTTCTTCTCGTTTTTCCTGAATGCAATAATATCAACCTTCGGTTAGACAAGATATTTCTTCGTATACTTCGTAACCAATGTTTTTCAAACCTATGACAATCACGGATCGAACTTGTAATGTCGCAAAAGATTACCTCTGAAACAACTGCCAAGAACGTGTGCAATGGTGTTAATCTCGTTGCTGTATCTACAACGGCGTTCATGAAGGCTTCGCCCAGGGATTTCTTACTGGAACCACGTTGGTGGTCATTTTTATAGCCACAGTTCATTACGATGATGTCAATTAGTATTTCTCACATATCCATTTATTGTATTCAGGACATTCTTTGTATTGGATACATCTTTTTCAATTCTGTGTCAATCCACACCACTTTTCATACTCCCCAGCACTTTCTCATTGTTTTCACAATGCTTCTTGTTTCTTTTCTGGTTTGAACAGCAATTTCACCTTTACTATCTTTGGTCAGTTCCAATGCTAATTGAGACATTTTTATTCTTTTTTTTCATATCTGAAACGAAATTAACATAATTGTTATTAGCTCTTAGTAATTATTGATATGTATTATAGCGTTGTATAAAAGCTTCCCACATGTGCTCGAATCATACCCAGGCCTTTATATTCTTTAGGAGAATAAATGAAAGAGGTAGGAGTATCTGAAGGTATACTCAATATCTCTACTGCGCTTCTTATAACCTTGTCTATGTCTCAAAGAAGATTCTTGAAAGTATATGATTAGGCGCAACTTGAAGTGGATAAATTAATGTTGGCCAAATATATTTATTCAATATATTTTGGTTTTGGCCAGGCTTTAACACTGGACTCTTCATCAACTTTTCAATATCCACACTCAATTTTTGTAAAATTACATTTTTATCAAGCTGTATCTCATCATTAAAAGTCACACCAAGGTATTTTATGTTCTCATTAGTTTTAGTAGCTGGTACTGATGTGACTGAGTCTATCACCAAATTAAAGTCATTGAGTTTGCCAATTTCAATGACAATATCTTTGCATTTTTTTGTGTTTATTTCCAAACCAACTGACTGAAACAACATAGTAGCAGTGTTCATGAGAGAAACTGATGCATCATTACTGCTGAATCCTAAATCACTGTATTTTTCTTAACTATCGGAACTCAGTGTTTTATTAGAAACAAAAGAAGGAACGGGAATTGCAGGTATATTAAACTTGTATAGGAAACCGAAACCCCTGACTGACTTAGGATATATATTTCTTTAGAATATCTACTCTGTAACTCTTCTAATTGTTTGAAGAACTTCTCAGCAAAATAATATCTAAATAAAAATTCATCCAAAAAATTAGCAGAAAAAATGTACAAAAGTTTCACGAAAAACCACCCAGCACCGCCTTGTTTCTTCACCTAATTATGCCCATGTCGCCTGAGATCAGCCATTGAAATGTAGAAATAAAGAGAGGAAGAAATAAAAATAAAAAGTTGTTAGACAGCGTCATCTTGTGTTCCTTTCTGTTTCTTATTGTGTGACTGCATTGCATTGCTTGCTACACCATGCTAGCTGGACGGAAAGAAAACAACATTTTTCTGTCCTCTGAATTAATGTGAAGAAGGGGTGTTGTAAGGACAAAAAAGTGGGGTGATGTCTCAGAGAGAATCGACTACACGGTTGTCAGATCCAATATTTTAATTCGCACGAAGACGAGTAGCAATAAATGACAACTAACAAATTACAGTTCAATGGTTTGAAAATCCTAAATGCAACTCGACTTTTCAGGCGAAACAATCATAGTATACTTTTGGTAATGTAGTCTGAAAATCTCAGATCTAATTATTTTTGGATTGATAATATTAAGACTACATTTATGACAAAAATGTTTTCAACGGTTTTAAAGTATAAGTAAATCTTATACTCATAAGTGAAACACGAGATCGGGAAACTTGAATCCATACTTTATACCCTAGAAATATTATTATGATGAAACTAATTTCACTGCCAGAAATTTTTTAATATTTCGATTGAGAATCGCTATTTGTGCAGTATGCCAACAGTATAATTTCCATATATCGAGAACATTTTCCATTTGACTTCTAAGAGGACTTTGTCGAGACCGTAACCCACTATGTTAATGGAGACAGAGAGTCATTCTGGCCAATATAACAGTCTCGATAGGGTTCTTCACTTTCCCATCCGAATAACACAATAGCGGAATATTCTTCGAACACTCTATACAATAACAACATATTCTTGATATGGGAGACTGAATTAATTTTTCTTTTATATAGTAACACGTCAGTGAAGTAAACTCACCTCAAAAGTGTCAAATATTTCCCTTCCTATTCACTTAAATAAAATAATTTTATACAAAAGAATAATATCTTCATTAGTAAAACAATTCAAAGAGCATTTTATTTAAGCTATTCTTCAATAAACAATGCATTATTTCCCCCACCTTTCCTACCGCTCTTAATTCAAAAAGTGCAAAAACAGACCTTCAATAAAATGAAGAGTTGACGCCCCCACTTAAGATTTACCCATGCATAACTAATTCTTATGAAACAATCAACCAAGCAAAGGGAAAAAGAGAAGAAAATAATTGGCGTAATAATGGAGGGAGAGCAGGGGAAGAGCAAATGGGGAATTTTGCTTTTATGGTTTTCCTACTGCTACGAGCGAGACTCGACAGAACTTCGGCAACTATTGCAAGTATCATATATTCGGCTAGGTTTTGATGAACAATTGCTTGGACTTCGTATTGTCTCTGCTTAATTATATAGAAGGCTGAAAACGCCAACTTGTAAGTTGCTCATCTAAACTAAAGTGGAGTTAACTTGTAAATGACTCGCTAAAAGATTATACTATAAAGATTATATATTACTAGATAATTATCTAGTCTCCTGAAAGGTCTGGGGGGAGAGGTATCTGGAATTACATCGACTTGTAGAGGCAGGGACTCTGTTCAAACTGGAATGTCGAGAATACATGACTTTCTTGTTATATTGCGGTGATTAATTTCAGTAATTTGAAAAGAAAGAGGAATATTTTAGTTTATGAATCCGATGGCATTATTATTATTGTACATGCATACATTAAAAATAGTGTAGTACCTTGGATATAGTCACATAGACGAAGGTATTTCATCTATAACCTTGCACAGGTCATCTTCCAATGCAATTCTAAGCAGGTCATTTGAATTGCACGTAACCAAATCATCCCAACCATATAACCTTAAAAATATTATTGAATGACTTATGAGAATTTGAATACAATTGATTTAAAGCTGATTGGATATATTACATCGAGAATGAACTATATTCATTTCGGTTACAGATCGATAAAATCAATTTTTGATTTCAGTTGACTAATGTACTGATATTTTCCGAATGAATTAATTAAAGTATAGAAGTTCCGTTAATAAATAAATTGATTCATGAAAAGCTATGGATTATTATGTCTTTCAGAAATATAAAAACACAAAAAAGTAAAAAAGTATAAAAACTACATTTTTAGTTTCTGTAATTGGCCGGAGATTTTTCTTTTTCTTAATATTATAACGTGCAATACAATTTGATAAATATCAGTTGAACTCCCCTTCTACCCATTAATTGCCTACACCCATTCTCATGGTCACCATTGCCTACGCCACTCGTCTAAACGATAACAAAATATAACACATAACCTATTATTAACATCGTTTTGAATTACAAATGTAAACTGTAATTAATATAATATTTTAAGGTCTAGTAAGAACATGATATGGACATTAGGAATTCAGTTATTTAATGAAGATGGAATTATCGGTGACTGGTATCGGCATTTATAATGGGACTAATCGAAGGCTTGCTAGCTCGCTACATAACCCTTTTTTGTTTCGGTTTCAGAAGTAAATAGGATAGTGAATTTATGTTTAATTTTTTTAATTGATGTTATAAACTTCACAAGCATTGATTGCTTTTTAATTGTTTTTAGAGGAATCATTTCTGAATATTTGAAAGTCAATTTAATTAAATTTGCGAATGGGTAAATATTTAATTAAGACAAATATTATTGTTTTATATTATAGTAATTTTAAAAATTAGCTATTGAACTTATATATTTTGTTAAACTATTGGCAAATAAAACTTTCATTGAAGAAAATTAATTTAAATATGTAGTTTTTTGGAAGTCAGATGTGCCGTTTTCCTATGCAGAAGTACCGTTTCACTTTCTTTTGTTCTCTTTTATACTCGCCTTCTCAAAGGACCTTTAATTTGTGTTGGAAAACGGGAACGGCTGAAAAATACTGGGCTTTCAAAATGAAAACTGCAAACCATTCTAAATGATATACCGACATTTGGACAAAATAAAATATATTTGTACTTCATTATAAAATCAATATTTACGTCATTTAAAATTTGATTAATTGAAAATCATTCATAATACATTTTGTGCGATAAAGCGGTAAGCACGGTAATACGAAAATAAATTTCAAAATTACAATAAACAAGGCGTAGAGGATTATCCGGTTTTCACTATTGCAAATATATGATCACCCTAGTCGATTTACAAATTAGTGCATCCGCTATACAGGTCATATTTGAATGCACAGACCAGTTTGGGGTAATAATTGACCAATTAGAGTTAATTTAAACCTTCTGTTCGTTCAGAAATCAACATAATCGAATTATTAAAAGTGGGGACCTCAATGAGTGGATGGAAAAGAGCATGAAAAGAGAAAAACGTGTGGGATAATATAGAATAAAATTTGATTTTAGAAGCTGAGTAGTACACTCTTTTTTTTTCAATTGCTGTTTAATGCAATTATATTTTCTGTTAGTCCATTTTAAAGGTAAATAAAAGGCTTACTAGTTATTTATTTTTAAGTAAAATTATCTTAAATATTGAATAACAAGTACATAAAGAATATTTAAATAAATAATTATACAGTTAAAAATATATTTAATTTTATCATTGAAACAGTAAATAAACTATATAACTCGAAGGTGTAAAGGTACTGTATATGCAGGGTTAATGCTTTGAAGTCTTGAATTTATTATTATTATTATTATTATTTTGTCGAGTCCCAGGATTCATAATTATTTTTCTCCATATACCATTGATTAATCATTCTTAGAACTTCTCATTTATATTTGCCAGGATAAAAATTTCAGGCATACTTTGTAAATTTAACAAAATGCCTTCACTTTTTACCAACCACACTATACCTTATCCTAAAAAAAACTCCAACCCGTTTTCCTACGCATCTTGACTGAAAAGTATCATTTTTATTCTACAATTCCAGAAAAATCGTCAAGTGTCCTTCAGCTTTCCAACTCCCCCTTGGCTCTTCCGTCACATTTTAAAACTTGACATCTGCCCTGTAGTCCCCCCCTCTTTTTAGAACAATATAAAAAATTCTGTCTTGTTTTGATATATGACAGCTAGAAGCATAATCTGCCCAAAGAAAGACCGGACTATTCTTCATTGCCCAGGATCGCGCTAGGGGGTGCTGAGGCTGCGAGGGAAAAAATAGGGAGGGGAGATAAAAATAGTTTCGAATTGGAAGAATAAAGAAGGAAGGGTATAAAAATGGAATCGGTTATTTGTATATGGAGTGAATAGTATAGAATAATACCATTTTTATCTTTATTTTTGTATGTACTGAATAATGTAATGAAAAATAATGTTATTGTTAAAATATTGATTTATATTTTGGTCAGATTTTTCTTCATTTCGAAGTAGATGGAAATACATTTTTTTTTTTTTTTTACCTTTCGAGAGACGGGAGGGGGTAGTCACTTGCTGAATCTATATAACCAGAAGAAGTAAATCTTCGTTTCTATTTAGTAACAATGAAATGTGACGTATCTCACTTTTCTAATTATCTGAGCTCCTATACGTTACATGTTTTAAAGTGATAATTAGTATATTCTTTGAGAAAATTCTTACATCATTTTGAACTATCAAAGCTTCCTTGGTAATCATACTTGACATAATTCCTGTTATTCCTAAGAGGAAACGCTTCTCCATCCTGACCTATCTTGTGCATCCTTATGTATTTAAGTCACATTTTATTCATTGATAATACAAGCAAATGTACAAAGGTTTGGAAATATTATTTACGTAATAAAAATATAATTAATCAGAAATTGACTACCTAACTTTAATAAACAAATTACCAAAGTAAATTTTTTTCCCCATGATTTCGAAATTATAACCACTAACTCTGGAAATCCGATAAAATATAAGGTACAGAATATAGCATGAAAAAAAATTCTATAATAGTTAGTTATGAAATAAACCATATAAAAGTTCGACGCGATAAAACCAATTAATAAAAAAATTAAACACTCAACCCTATGAGAAAAAAAATCCTCATCTTTTAATTTTCCCACAGGACGATGTAGCATTGTCATATCTAGGGTCCAAGAGTAGTGGAGACAATTCACATGAAAGTGATTCCTTGTCCTCATTTGTCTTTTTCTGCTGCCTCCTTTGTATTCACTTCGTTTTATAGGAATGTTGTAGGTACATATGTAAAAAGACTCAATAGTCGTGTTTTATATATGTGCGCTCGTATACCTTTGATGAGGAGCTTTTTTATGGAGCTTGATGTCTTGTCTTTTCTCGAAGAAGGTGGTTCGGAGGGTTTTGTTTTTTGTGTTAATTATTTAGGGGGGTGTTAATTGATTTATGATAAGGTTGTATATATTAATATTTATAATATATTAATAAATTATATTGAAGTATTTCGAGTAAATTGTATTTAATTCAAAGGAAATTTTGGAAAATCTCGCAATATTAATTTAAATATCAAAGGATATTTACTGGATATTAGATGAAAATAGATACTGAATATTAGAGAACCATAGACCCACAAGGTTTCATCTTTGCTTGTGGGTCGAAATCGCGGTTGTACACTCTTCCTATCCTTACCACTTTTTCATAGATAGGTAAAAACAGTTCCACATCTGTGGGATAATGGGTATACTAAACCACCCTACTGTTGAATCCTATGGTTCTCTAATATTCAGTATAATGTAATAACCTATGAAATTTAAATTAATATTGCAAAATTTGCCAAAATTTCCTTTGAATTAAATTTATAATATATTTTTAAAAGTAATTACTGTACCTAAATTAAGTTTTCTTATTGAATTAAACAATATTGCTCTTCTCGGTACAAATAATCGGATGGAAGCTTTCTGAAAGGCACAATAATTTCCCTAGTTTTCAAATTAAGTTCACAAATAATTATAAGCATTTAAAGGAAATTAATTAGTTGCTATAAAAATGTTTCTACAGCATTTTAACTATTGGAGACAACAATATAATAAATAACTAGGCAGTATCGATAAGGAAAAACATTTACACTCAGATTGCAGATATTTATTTCGGCAGCAGTAGGCCTATATATGATAACCCTTCTCGATATTAGTTTTTTTTTACCCCTTTACCTGTAATACGAAATAATAATCAAAAAATGAATGTGAATTTCGCAATAAATATTTTAGTGATATCACCTACACAGATCTCTGAAGTAACTATTTCTGATGCATATAATGTTGCATCTTGCAATTTTCCTTTTAAAAAGCCAGAACGTCTGAGAAATCGACTGGAAATCAAATTCAGAGAAATGAAACATCTGCATTCGATACCTTCAACTAATTGGAAAACACAAGATAAATGGGAAATAGCTGCTCCCTGTGATTTGGAGAGATTTCAGTTCCTGGAGAAAGTGTTATTCCACAAATTTGTATGAAATTATTTTTTGTTATTTCCAATAATATGTACATCTACTAATATCTTGCAAGCGGTGTAACAATTGTTTTCATATCCAGTTGATAGTCTTATATGAAGAGTTCAGCCTATAATCACGTTTGAAATTTAAAAAAACATTTATACTGTATTGCAGTCGAAGTTTAGTGTTTAGAAAAAAAAATACAGTGGCATTCAACATATTATATAAAAGTATAGTGAATCATGAATATCAAAATTAAATTATATTATTATAGAAGTACAAAAAATAAAAATTTCATTATTTGTTAATATTCTGAATAATCAGCCACTCACGATTCTGTTCTCGTTAATCTTGTTTTAAACAACAAACTGCAACAACTGACCTTAATATCAGTTTTATACATTTATATCATAATTGTAATAATAATTTTTTGTAGGTTAAATGTTCAAGACCCAATTTAAATGTAAATCCAGTAGTACATCAAGTTGTTCTATTTCCCATAAGACTCAATTCAATTGAAGTACTTTATATTCACTTTTTATACCTCTTATTTGTGTTTTTGTTACTGATATTAAAACGATATCAATGACAATTTGTATAGTAAAAATATTAAAACTGTCCTTTTAAAATTGTGATTCTTCTAAATTCATTGTTAATTAAAAATATACAGCCTATAAATTCAATGAAAGTATGCAAGTAATAAATAATTCTTGGTTGGTATATATTAATGTTAATTTTCTAAAGAAGCACCGTTACGGTGACAGAATTGAATATTGCACTTATTGTAGTAAGTTCAGTTATTATTTTGTTACATTGTATCTTATATTTATGTTACATAATAAGCGAGACTATACCTTATAATAATATAACTTTACTCTTTGTTTTTAGATTTCTTTAATGACAAAATTCCTATTTATTTTCTTTACTATTTGTAAACTATTTGTCAGCAATCTGAAACGAATTTGACACAATAGTGACATCAGTATATTGAACTTTGGTCTTAACATCGAAGTTACATTTCACCATAATTTACAGATCAAAACTTCCCAACATACTTTTCTGTTTATCTTGTGTCCAACTGATATATATACTCTCACAATAACCCTTTTTTGAAGAATTTTTGATGAAATCCATATATGAATACCAGCATGTTATAAGCTATAAATACTTTACATTTGTGTGGTTTTCTCCCCAGGCTTAGTAGTGCTGCCACTTCCGAACATTCTCGGATCTCAGTGGTGTGAAGTTTACTTTCTACAATCCAAATTCTCCATTGAATATTGGCGTTATCTCAAATTTTTATTAATTAAATTTATTAGAGATATTGCCAATAAGTGTACGAAAAATGTGATAAAAAATTTGACCGATGGTGATCGTATGGCTTTTGTTTCTAATCATTATTAAATGTTTTTTTCTTAGAAATCATATATATGGAATATTTGAAAAATTCTGTAACAAAATCACTCTCAAACCGGACATATTTAGTTATAATTACGAATATTCATTGATGTCTAAATTCTAATTTCTTTGAGAGTTTTCTTCTTTTATCCTGTATTATTTTACAATGAATGTCACAGCCAGTGCACTGGTTTGGACTTCGCACCTCATCAATAACTAATTAATAAGATGATGGATATAACTGATTAAGAATAAAATTGTATTCGAGTTATTAACTTTTCCCTGAACTATGAAGTTTGGGCGTAGTACACACCAGTATTAAATAAAGGCCCTGAATTTCTTCTTACAAAGAAATAAATCGATTGGATTAAATTTAAAATGTGGCCACACTGGTGTACCTGGCGTACAGATGGCAGCAGTTATCTGCTTCATCTTCTGAAGATTCAAGAGAAATTGAAGTGAGGTGTGGTACTGCAACAATTCTAAGAAAAACGGTACTTTTTATGGTACTCTAATAATGCGATAAAAGTGATCTCTAATGTGATAAAATAAGACCCGTATAATACTCTTGCATCTTTTTAAAAGAATGTTTTTTCTCATGACCTCACGACTTGCCGGGTCACAATTGTTTGATTTTTGTAAGTTCGGAATATCGCCGAAGAAGATTTATTGCTCTCTGTGTAATATAATTAGATTTTCACATAGCAACAGCATATTTCACGGTTTATCAATTTTATGGTACAGAAAATATTTCAAGTACAAATATTCTATTTGAAACCTGGCATAGGTGTCTATAATTGAACACACTTTTACAGTTCCTTGTTGTTATTTTTCTCATTTTCCGATTTCATGTATATTAATATTGAAGTGTCATTAAATAACTACAAATTATACCAGATTTCCTAAATGATAGTTAATATCTGTAAAAAATTAATCTTGAGTTTTTCTGGTAAAAATGAAGTTTAGTATTCTTTCAACTCATACACTCGAATTTGAAGTCAACTGACAACTGCAGAAGATATTCTGTCTATTTATTATTATTATTATTTGAGTCAACTGTTAACTAACATTAAGATTTTCATCGGTAAAATAAAAATACAGAAATTGATAATACATTAATGTGTAATCAATTTCTGGTGTATTTTTATTATTTTACTAGTATTCAGCAAATATTAATCAACTTAAGTTTTAAGTTAACAGAAGAAAAAATATCGATAAACTATATCTTAGATTTTCTCGAAGAAGCATTTTTCCTAGTGGTCTGTAAAAAAATGTCAATATGCAGTACTGCAGTATATTATACAATATTTCAATTATATATATCAGAGATCGATTCATCGATAAATATAATTAATCCTACACGAGTTCAAAGATTAAAAAAAAAATATCCTCGACCTTCACACATAATCTGTATATTTCCACATAAACCGTATTTAACTCAAGTTAATCTACCCTTTCTCAAAAACAACTCTATGAAGAATAAGATGTTGCAATAAGAATTATGAGGGCGTAAGATTTTTTTTATTTTTATCTTTATTCACTCCGTCCAGCGGGATATCCAGGAAAGAAAACGATAAAAAATATCAAAAGAGATTTAGAAAAAAGCAAATGAAAATGAGTAGGCGACGGATTTGTTAGATCTACCTGTTTGAGCCATAAAGTAAAATATAAAACACACTGCGGGGTGGACTAAGTCGAAAAAGTACAGAAAAGAGTGGAGGAAAATACTCAATGTAGAGATGTGGAAGGATATTCCAATATTTGTATTATTTATATGTGATATAAAATAACATATTCCCCTTAATTGGAATGAAATTCATCAGTTCAGATTTGAGCCTTTAATCCCCTGTGGTATATATAACAATATCAACCAGTTTCGGGAACACAGTCCCATCCTCGGGAATTACAATATCAGCAAATAATGATGACTACACAAAGTCACATTATTCTTTTGCATGATAAAAACAGTAACTGAAAACAAACAGTACTATATTTACTTACAAAGGCATAATACAGTAGTATCAACTATAAAGAATTCTCTAAAAGGGTAGATAGCATTCAGTTCCGCGACGTGGTGTCTTATTGTTCGTTCTAGGGCGCCCAATGACAACCGATAAAATAATAAAAATAAGTGTCAACTATACGCTAATAATAGTATTTTTATATAGAAATACTCAAAATGAAAATATGTTGCAAATAAGATTCTGTATACTTCAAACTTATTCCTATTATCTTGCATTTATTTTTTCGTCCCAAAGCTGCAATTAGAATATTTTCTGATATTATAAATTTCACATCACATGTTGGGAAAATCTATTTATAATATTTTTACAAACATTATCTAATATTTATAACATTATAATTATTACGTATACCAAATAAAATAATATATTGTAACAATTAGTATAATTAAAGTTTTACGATACAATTAAACATTACAATAATCAGTAAAACCTTCACAGATATATAATGTTTACATAACGCAATGCGTCAGAATCTGATGGGATTTTCTTATATGATTATTTTTAAAACCAGGATACTTCAGTTGTGTTATTAATTTTATAATACTGTTTCAAATAATAACCAATTAATATGATAATTAAAACTTTATTATCCAATAAAATATTTATTGTGAACAATTCCGCATTTTCAAAAGTAATATGTAATGTTATAATTTTTATTATATAGTTGTTGACGTGAGTTAGTGTGCATCACCCAATGCATTCTATGAATGTTTCACACGAAACTACCGATAGATTTGAGATATAAGAATTTTATATTATTTTTCTTAACATTAATAAAAGCAGTTTAGACTTGTAGGATATAAGAAAAATAAACACTTTTATTAAATGTTTAAGATTGCAGTTTACGTTATTAGAAACTGCTAAAATTGCGAAATTTTATCATAAAACGTAAGAAAATCGTTAGAATATTTTGTATATAATAATATTGAAAGTATAGAATCTTCGAAGTTTAATTTTTGCTCTATTTGCAGTTTCCTTAAAGATGCCACCCATAAAATCTTCTGATAACTTTATATATAAGATAAAACACAAGTTGCAGACAATTTATAACATCTAGTATCAAAATACTTAATACATTTAAAGCGAAATGATTCTATACTGTATTTTTAATAATTTCTTATAAAAAGCTCAACCATTCAAAACGAGAGATGATATAGATTTCCATATAGTTTCGAAGGTTTCCAGGAGACCTTTATGATAAGAAAATACCTGAAAGCATAACGTGACGTAATACTTTTCTGATCTGTTGTTGTTCAGTTATCATTCTACTCTGCTTTCAAAATGTGCTCGAAGCGAAATTTTGTCGTGTAGGAGATAGCTGATATCGTATTGCACTCTTTTGTACAATTCTGTCGTCGTGTATGTTCTCTTGTATACTGATAATATTTATTTTAACAAAATGCCTCCCAGTGTCGATATTATTTGGGTGATATACGAAGTAGTCAACTTATATTCGGTTTTAGATATCAATGTTTTCTAATTTCTACTCAGTATAATAAGTTTTATTTGTGTGAATATTAAAATTCTAGCCTAATAATATTACTTCAGTAAAAATTAGAACTTTCAGCATTTAATTTATTTTCCAGTTTGTTATTATTATGCTCGAAAATAGTTAATGTCACAAGCAATGATAAATTAAACCTCATAACTACACTATGTTTCATTATATTGGTACAACAAATTCAATTAAAAAAAAATCACTCACCAGAATTTTATTTACCTGAAGAAAATAATGAACTAATAAATTTCGTACGTAAGTAATTATGTAAAGAAAAGAATATAATTTAATAATTTTACTGTAACACAAATATACTACATATTTATTAGCTTTGTATTATTTTCTAATGAATATATAAATTTGTTATGAAACCAACAACTATTATTTAAGTATTTATTTTTCGAGTGTTTCAATGGCTTGCTTGCCAAAAGAAATTGCTTCTAATCGGAATCATAAAGTCGAAATTCAGATGTCATAATTTTATAATTGATAATATAAGTACACATATATCTTATAATAACAATAAGATAATAATGATATCTCTGCATATAGTTAACATAATTATTTTTGTTATAATTTTATTATTTCCTGCACTACAGGACAATCCTATAAATCATAATTATAATGTTCAAATTTATTGATATATATATTGCATAATTAAGTGCCAAAATAATGTCTACACTGTAATTAGCAATTATGCTGTTGTGAAGACCTAATATACAATTATTATATGATGGGATGCTATTTTCCTGAATGTTATAAACTTATAATGATAATATAGTATACTGATTAAAATAGAAATGAAAGAAATCTATAAAAAAACTTTAGATTCAATCCCAGTCTGTGTTCCTTTGAAAAGTATCTAATCCACTTTACCGTAACATCACTGACCCACCTATATTTCGGCACCTTTTCAAACTCCCCTAATTCCCTGTATCATTGCATTTCCCCTATCATCACGTACCAAAAGAAAGAAAGTTTCTTTTTTATTCCATTCTCCAAAAGCAAATAATCGCTCCGTCGATCAAGTGAGACTCATCGGCAGCCTCAACGATCATGTACGCATCTTCACGCTCGGGAAAAGATTCGACAAACGGGAGGTCGAAAATCCGTTTGATTTCTCTACAAAACCACAAATCACGAGCTATGAGTGTGTGGAGGCAATACCTCAAAATAAGACATTTTGCACACGTGGTTATTTCAGTCAACAATTTAAGGTGTAGAATAATTCATGGTATTAGGAACTGTAATTTGAGGGGAAAAACTATAGCATATTGGCGCATTTTGCTTTATAAAAATGTTAGAAAATGGTGTGTTACATCACAACTATTTCAGCAAACTGGTTTTTGATATATTGCAAATTTAAAAATGATTGTTAAACCTGTATTTTTTTTTTACAGCGGGAAGCCATCTTTTAAAACACGCATAAATCATGCTATAGAGTTCTCATCAGACATTCGGTCAACAATATACTGAGTTCAGGCATCTTCAGGTTCGGAATAAAGGGGTTTTGTTCCGAAACTGAAGAACAGTGGTTATAGAAGGTGCACTGAATTTTACTAAATGTCTCGAAATTACAAATATTATTATTTTCTAATTTCGTTTCAAACATTAGTACCATAGAAACTCATCAGTCTCAGCCGAAGCGATAAGTCACAATCATTACTAAAGTTCTAGTACTTTAAGTTAATATTCTGAGATTGCTAATACAGAATGAGAGGAGTCTTTGATTTCTCTCGTTCAAGAAACCAATTTAGTGGGAAGAAAATCATTAAATATAAAAATATTACAAGAAATCTTGATAGAACAATAGTAAATGTGTTATTTCATTATTTACTGCTGATTAACAAATTTCAATCTTTGAACCATTTTATTTTATACGTTTCCTTGAATTTTATCAAAAAGATCTGACGTTAATATTTTAATGTGACTTTGCTTGCATTTGTTTTTTGCTTGCATTTCATTTGTTTATATTTATGTTTGCACATTTTAATAATTGTAATGTCCACTAGTTCAGCAAATTAGAAATCAAAATAATAATAAAAACTAAGTTTCTATTTCAAAATTCAGAATCAGTTTTTAATTATGTTTACTTAACACTTAATTATTACAAATTATTATATATCTTTATAACCCTTGCGCTGTTCTTTTAAATATTCTGAATACATTGATATAAGCAACTAGTCATGTACTATAATATGTTTTTATCTTCAAAGAAGGTAATATTTTGTTCCATTATTTGACTTTAATAGTGAATAAACAATCGATACTTAATGAATAATACAAAAGCAGATATCCTCAGACCGATTTCGAACATAAATCCGCAAACCATGATTAACATTACTGTGTCGCAATTTATAATTGTACACATCAAAACATTTGACGTCATACTATTATTAAGATAATTATTCTGAAAAATAAAATAAATGTAAAAATAACAGAAATGCAAATGAGTGATTCTCAATTTTTTTTTCTCGTGTTCTCCACAATGCTGATGTGAATAAACACATCGTCCCAAGCACTCCCTTCTATATAATCCCATGTCATCACCGGAACAGCGTTTTGTGTGTATATCGACATCACCGGATATAATAAATGGAGGTTCTTTCGCAACAGTTAAGTTGAAGGGCAACATTTTCTTCTTTTGAATAGAGACAAAAAGCTCTCTCTGTTCTACAATGGGCATATCGAACGCAACAAAACATCCTCTGTCCTGACTTCTGTAGGTGAACCGCGGGGGGCCACTGATACATTTTGTACGAAATCAGGCCGAAAAACGGTGGCTTTTCAATGGACCAGGGTTGGTTCATCCAATAGGTTCAGTGTGATGGGCAGATATGGAATTATATTTATTTGGGTATTCCATAATTGCAAAGTTTTATACAATTATTTTAGAAATGGCAAATTATTGTTTCTCTGCATTCCTGGTATATCTATGCGACTATTTTCTGCACTGGTTTGTGATTGTCAGGTATTAGGTCGCAGGAGAAAGAAAGAACTACTAAAAGAATTAATGCATAAGACTATGCCGTAAAAACTAAAATTGTAAAGTTGGATGTTTTCGGATTTGCAGCAACCATGGAAAAGACACTGGAAGGGTTATCATAATGAGTATTATTTATCAGTTCTGCTTTACCATGTGATGTGACTGCTTCTTTTTGTTACCCAATAAGAGAATATCTAGAACAATAATTTAGCAAAATAACTATAGGGCTACTTGCACTTCATATTCTTTTCTTACTTTGCTATCAACAGCAATGAAAATATTGTATAAGTTGTTTAAGTATGTTTGAGCTACTCTACGGTTTCAATTAAAACTGCTTAGTGTTAGTTCATATCGTTTTGGAATAAGAAAATATGGAACAATTAAAAAAAAGGGCGGGATGGCTAAAGTATGATACAAGTCAAACTATACCTCAATAATAAAAAAATACTAACTTAGTGTCATTTATTAATATTAATATATTTTAATCTTAATTTAGCATAACCAAGAATCGATTCTTGCCCATAACGTCATACCGTGAATAGCATGTACTCTTAGTCGACCCCCCTGCCCCCTGTTGAGAGGTAGTCAATTGAAAGTTGAGTTCTCCTCCCTCCTTTTCTCTTTTTACTCCATCAAAAAGTTGTGTATACACTACAAAGACTCTTCAAATGCATTATTTCGACATTTTACGTATGCAGCCACCAGAAGAAAAATACGAACTAACCACAGGGGTTTTAAAGTAGTATTTAAAAGAGACTTGGCGGGTCAGTCCAGGGATGGAGAGTTCGCTATATGTTTGTGGTATATAAATTTTTAAAATTTGAAGAGAGATTTGTAAGACTATAAATATATTTCATTCTTTATTTTAAACCTGGAATACAGCAAATAAGTTCTTGTTAAGCCATTATTCTTTTATAGCGGGAAGCTACCTTTTGCAACACACAGATCCCGTTTTACTTTCTTTGTTCTCTATTGTATTCGTTTTCCCAAGAGACCGCTAAGCTGTATTGGAAAAGATGGCTTTCCGCAGGAAAAAAAATACCCGTTTAACAATGTTTATGATTCCATAATTTGTATCGATTTTTATATAACTTATAAATTTAGACCTAGAAAAAAAATTTCTCGATCTGTTCCAAAATTTTTCACTGACATCTACTAACAGTACTCTATATCAGTTAGGGGCTTCGGTTTCTTACACAAGTTTTAAGCGGTTCCTCCCGTACGTGAAATTCTATATGAAACCTTTGAATTTCCGCGAGAAAATAAAATTGCTTAGGAACTCAGAACCGAATACACCTTTCTCCAAAATCTTGAAAGATTAATATTAGTGAGAGATCTCAGATTTCTAATGTTGGTGCTCTTTCGATGAATTTGCAATGTAAATATTATAATGTTTTTCTTTTGATGTTACTATTGTTACAACAATGAAAAATAAATATTAAAAAAAAGGCAGATATCGTATACAACCTGGAAACAGGATGTCTGCCACATCCACTGTTATTCCATGGTATTGAAATTATTGATATAAATAAAGCTGTAAAATATACCAGTGTACAACAGTAAATTACATAAGCATTCCGCAAATGCTGGGATTGTAAATGTACAAGGAAATTTCTATTGCACATGTGAAACAACAGGATAAACTCAAGTACTAAAAAACTATTTTTGTGCTGAATTATATAAGAGAATATTCAGTGCTGTTAATATTGGTTATAATTAAAAAAAAATTGAATTTTTAATAGATAGTTTAAGCTCACAGTAAAACTTGAATTTTTTTAAGTAAAACTTTTCTTAAATTTTTTGAGAATCCTAACAGAAAATATTTCCAAATCGTAACCGATCGTAACATATATTTAAATAACTTTTTTTAGTTTCGTTTGACAAACGTTGAAGTTTCTTGAGAAAATCATAATTTTAGTTTTCGATAGGAGAGTAAATGGCTATTTAAAAAAAAGACAAGGAAATGAAAAATTATCAGAAGATGAAAATTAATGAATAAATATAAAACAGGATAAAATAAATAATAACTTAACATCAGTATGAAATGTGCGAAAGGTACTCTAGTAAGAAAATAACACAGTTACCTCAAATCCGATATTATTACGATTGCAATAGAATGTAATAAGCAAATGAAGTTTTAAACACAAAAGCTTTTTTATAAAAAATTTCCTATATTTATAATAAAATCTACTGAAAAATTGTACAAATGTTTGTTTTAATCTGCTTTACAGTTGAAGTAAATCAACGAATGAACAAAATTAAAAATAATCATACCATCTCTAGAAGTGAACAAGCGATATTACAAAGTGATCTGATTTTTATTTATATAAATGTACAGGTTATTGAGATATACAAGTTGAAAACCTGTTTCAAAGTAGTACACCCAGATATGTAACAACCGTGTCATTATTGTGAATGTACAGATGCGACGTTCACGATAAATATATATTTTGGATATTGATAATAATTAATTATAGCTTTATCATTATAACATATGGCTGTTTGTTAGGTAGTTTGGGAGGTTCCAAGCGAAAGTGTTAATGTAATAAATATTATTATTGGAGAATGAAATGTTGAGTATTGTTTTTGTGTAAAACATTCAATATTTTTATATAATCAACACCAGGTTTATTTTCTGAAATTAAAAGAAATTTACTTTACTATAATAAAACAAATTATTATTGCCACAAAAGTGTTGATCTTATGCATTAACTTCTTTGTAACAATATATAAAACAGTATGTTTCGTTGTATTTCTGCTGTGTACTTAAATATCAGTTATTTAAATACGCAGTTTTTCTGCATTTCTTATGCAGCATACTTTTACTACCGAAGTGTAAAACTAAAACAATAAATTATTTTCAACGTCAATTCTGAATAAACAGAAGAGTTTTTTTTTTATTTTTACATCACGTAAAACCATTATGACTGCAGTCCTGGTAAGTTTGCCTCCGAAGATCAAAAATGTATCTTATCGGTTATTATATCGTCTTGGTTATTATATTTTTGTATCTTTGTTATTATATTTTTATATCGTCTTGATAAAAGTGAAGGAACTTCGCTGAAATATTGGCAAAGAATTTTGTTTCATTTATGGATTTTTCACTCGTACTAATGGAAAATTTTAACAAAAATGAATCCATGTCTCTCAGAAGCAAAATTTATAGGTTATAGTTCTGACAAAAATAAAAACAGTTGAGATGCAATAATTATAACAATGTTTTTATCTTCTTTTCAGATTGTTCGGTTTGAAACGCTGCGGCCGTTGCGAGTGTACCGTCGCGTCTCACGAACTTGTGATGCGCGTGAAAGACTACGTATTCCACACGCATTGTTTCAGTTGTATAACGTGTGGTGTACCCTTGCTCAAAGGTGACCATTTCGGTATGCGTGAACATTTACTTTATTGCTCGACACATTACGAAGTGAGATCCGAAGACGTGTCGATTCCCGGTACGGCCTCTTCTCCGGTTCCAGTTCCTACACCGACGCCCACCGCTTCTCAACAGACGGCGGCAATGTATGGAGAGTGCGGAGGCGGTGCTGGTCCGCCGCCTAGTATGTTTAGTAAGGAGGTTTCCAAAATGCAGTTCTTTAGCGGCGTACGAGGAAGTCAGAAAGGGCGGCCGAGAATGAAGAAACGAGCCAAAGATTTGGAGATGATGACAATGAATTTAGGTGAGTTTGATAAATAAATAATTATGTTGTATATTTTCACTCAGCAATATCTGAGAAAAAAATGCAAATTTTGAAAAAAATTATAAACATGATGATAGCAGCAAAATTTGCTTCTTTATTTGAAATCTGTATCCATCGCATATTCCTTGTGTCATTTCTCCTGCGCAATTCATTTGATACATGGAAGGCAGCACGAGATATTACCGAGTTCTATTTCTCACATTTTATTTGGGTTTATCTTTTAAACTGATGTTAACTTTTCCAGACTGTAATGAATCAATCAATAAATTTTTAATTACCGGATCGTAATAAATTTAATTTGACTTTCTTTATACTGAATTAGTAGTATACAATTCATTTTGTTATAGTCTGTTCAGAGTATAAATGCACAAACGTCATAATATTTCACGCCACTGCTTTCAACCAATCATAGTTAACGGGGTATTTTTTCAGCGGGAAGCCATCTTTTCCAACACAGCTTAACGTCCTTTTGGGAAAGCGAGTACAATAGAACAAAAAAAGTAAGTAAAACGGGATATGTGTGTTGGAAAAGATGACTTCCCGCTGGAAAAAAATACAGGTTTAACAGTTTAAGCTTACTTAGTAAACTTACCTATGATTGGCTGAGGACAGTCACATGATTTATGACGTGTATGCATCAAAACTCTGAACAGACTATAT